>JARHVA010008051.1:322500-564736 GCA_037957365.1 Torreya grandis | reverse complement strand
TTGGCCATTTTTTCATTGTATCAAATGCTCCACTTGAGTATGGTGAAGGCCTACTCATTTGTATACCTTTTGATCAATAAAATGACTAAGTGTTACCTCTTCCATGAATGTACTTAGTGTGTATACTTTAATGCTTTATTTTTCTTAAGTGACACTCTTCTTTCCTTAGCATGTTAGTTCATTATTTCAACCTATTTATAGTTGTAAAACTTCTTGCAGGGCATGTGAAGTGTTATTAGGATATGTCAAGGATTAAGTGAATTTGTCTCTTCATCAGTGCCATTCAAGGCCTCTTGTTTATTCCTCCTATCCTAGATTTTCATTTTGACCTCACAATGTAACATTTATGTGAGAAGTTGTAGATTGGGAAAGTTTATGTTTGGTTTATTATTTGATCTCAAGTGTAATATGCATATGGTTGGATGTCATCATTTAATTTTGTGTATCACCTCCACTATTTTAACTTTGATTTCAATGTATTTATCCTATTTCACCCCCAAATTTTAGTTGTAGTTTGATCCATAGTGGTACATCAAGGGAGATATCCCTATCTAGAGACTCACCTCATTCCTTAGGTTGTCCACAATCCTAGATGTGATTCCATTGTGCCACTTAGATGAGGAGAGCCTTGTCATCTCCTCAAAGGGTGTAGATCCAAGTGATAATAGTTACATAGATCTAGTTATTACATACTTAATTTATATTCAATATACTTAGATACCAATTTGGGGGCATTCACATGCCACATAGTTTCTATATGCTTAGCTACACACAAGTTGATCAGATTGAATGGAAAACTCCATGTCATTCTCTATGCTATATACAATTTCTATCACATTCTAGGTTGTTATCAAATTCATGCCTTCCTCCATATGTAGTGTTTTGCATTCTTGAGTGGCCCAAAAACTACATAATATACCTGAGTGGCTATGGTGCTAACATACATAATTATATTTACTCATATACTTTCATCACTTTATGTAGTTATATTACAATGCATCCACCAAGTAGGGGTGGGAAATGATAGATTAAAAACTATATTGAGTTCTTGAGCCACCTATATGAGGATTGAGAAAGCCATTAGCTCAGTCCAATATATTCAATGATATGATCACTATGTACACTTATACACATAGGTTGTCACCAAGTTATTTCATTGGTTTGCATACCCAATGAAGTGTATTCATTCCTTTCCTCTCTCTTTAATTAACTTTACTCAGTTATTTTATTTCATCATAGTCTTTTGCTTTTGATCATATCTTAAGTAAGGAGTAATTTTTACATGTGTCATTGTAAAACATTGTTTTGGATCATGTTTCACATACGTAGACCTAGATTCACATACTCATACTTAGATACATGGGTTTCACTTCCAAGATAAGTCCAGGTATGTTTATTTTTCCTTTATACTATTCATTTCACTTTACTTCATTTATAGCATTAAAGGGGGTAAATGTAATCACATAAAACTGTTAACTGTATACTAAGAGTGTTACTTGAGTTAGCCTATTCCTAGATTAACCCTAGACCTATTCTAGAGCCTTTATCACACTTTTTCATTTATTGTGTAGACCAAATCTACCTACATTTAGCTTAAACATAGTCCTATGATAGATTTCTTAGATCCCAACCCAACTTTCCCAATAGTCTTCTAGGTAGACATTAGCACCACATTTTGGACACTACAGCCATAGGGTTTCAGTGTCTCCAACTAGGTGCTATTGTCATTAGCCATAAATCTCCTAAATGGATATGTTTTTAAATGTGTTCCCCTCCTAATGTCGTCCTAAGTGTATTATCTTATCTACACAAGCTAAAAAATCTCTATAAATTCAAGTCTAATTGACCTCTATTCACTAGATGGAAAATATATGCAAAAGCATATTCAAACAAAAGACAAGTTGAGAAAAATTAAGGTATTTAATCCCTATTATACACTACTTATACATACTACCATATTAATCAACCCTAATCCTAGATTTTAAATATTTCAAAGATCAAAAACACGCAAGGCATTTAAGACCACTCTCATTCTAGCATTCACTTACACTTACACCAAACACTAGGTGGGAGAACTACATCAAGCTTGGTCCCTCCTCAGAGTAATGGTATGTAGGAAAATCTCTTCATAGTGGAGTATTGAGGATATCTAGCCTATCCTACTAATGAACACACATTTATTATTCATGCCATACTTTCAAGGAGGATTAGTGTTTACAAATTAAGTTAGTTTTTCTAGGCATAACACAGAGTTCCAAATTTCATGCTTGTAAGAACAGGACCTAGAAATAGAGCCACATGTACTCCTAAAAATAGGAATAGTCCTACAAAGAGGAATCTAGTGCCACTTTGAGGACACTACATCAGAATGGCACTACTATCTAGGTGGGGCACTACTATCTAGTTAGAAAATATATCTTGGGACCCTATTGATGACACTTAGAACTATCTAAAACCTAGTTTTTAGAACCCAGATCATTCACAACAAACACTTTATATATGCATTAATATTTAAGCATATTTATTACTATTTTTATAAATTTAAAGAAGGTCAAAATCCATAACAAATAAATACTTTTATTTCATATTATTTAACTGATTTAGACATCTTATAACTTTAATCTAAACATAGGATTCAAATGGTAAAACTCTAAAAGGTTAAATCACCATTTCATATGGGTATTGGGGGCATTATTTTATTTTATCTTAATACACATAGGTTATATGATTTTATGATCACTCTAAATTATCATGTTTGATATTACATATGTAATTACACATTCCTATTATCCATGATTATATCTTACATAGGGTACTTGATATGTTAAACACTTGACACTTTCTCCTAACACATTAGATCCATAGGATACTTTTACATGTTTATGATGGTTTATTATGATATATTCTATGCACATCCTTAAGTATCTTTCATTTTTATTGTATTCCTTATTCAGGCATTTGAATTTTCTCCTTTACTTGTAGCCCTAGTGCCTATGTATGTTTTCATTAACACTAACCTATGTCATTGTTTATTTTAAGGACATTTGAATATGTCATTATTAATTTTATGGATATTCAAATAATTCATGTCCCTTAGGGTGTGTATCATTTGAACATGACCCTTGTTTAAGGTATCTTTGTACCATTACATTTTAACTTTCTTTTGAGTGATCTTGTGTGTGTGCTTTTTTACTTTTAAGCTCGTATTATTACTATCTAGATGTTTTCATGATATTTATCATGAATATTAGGCCTAAATGTGATCACATTGGTTATATGTGCTTTAATGACATATTTACCTAGACATGTTCCCTTTTATATGCTACATGGTTGTATTCATATATTATACAAGTTATCTTATCCAATTGAGCTATGGTAACTACTAGTTTCTATCTTTCTCTCACCTAAAATGGGGGAATATTAGTGGGGGAATGTCATAAATACATTTTATTCACACTTGGAATAGTTTCCAAATTTATTGGGGACATGATTTGGAAGCATGTTCTCCACATTAATTCATTATATGGTAATTATATCAATTTTTAGATTGAGTAAATGCATGTCACATAAGATTAGCTTCCACACATTCACGGTTCTTAGATTCAGTGGGGACATGATTTGGAATCATTTTCTCCACATTCATTTAGTGTATGATACTTATAACATTTCCTAGATTCAATGGGGGCATGCTTTAGAAGCATCTTCTCCACACCTATTCAGTATTTAATATCTCTAGTTTACAATGGGGGCATGTTTTGGAGACATTTCATCCACATTGATACTTATATAAATTTTCATATTTCTCCATATATAAAGGGGGGGATGCTTTGGAATAAACTTACATAGTTATCCAAATTGGCCAAAGCATATAGTTATATGATTCATATTCATAGTTGTGGTAAAATTCTATACGTTGGTACTATTTTTATACATCATTTCAGCATGAGACATATCTAAAGTGTATATTATACATATATATGCCTAATATTGCAAAAAATCAAGACAATTTTAAATTCCAAAACTATTTTATGGACTATTACCATGTCATAGACTTTTTTGTACTAAAACCCTACATTTATTTTATGGACTTTTATTGAGCCAATCTAATGTAGTAGTTGGAATTTTTTTTTTGTATAGTTGAGGTGATAAATCACTCAATTTTTACAAGTTTTTAGTTTGGACTTGATCATCCAACCTCACTAGGTTATAATTATCATTGGGTTGCACAGTTGGGCTAATCTCAACTACCAGGTGGCAACTCACTTTTGCTCCAAAGATAGGTGCATATGCCTTCCAATATCACTATATCTCTCTATCTTCTTATATATATTCACTTTCAATATTTATCTATATTTGTCCTAATATCATTTTTAGATCCTTACAGTGATACATCTTTTCCAAAATAAATTGCCAATAAGCAAGGTAGTTACATCAAAACACATGTGTACTCATAAACCTTTCTCTTTCAATTTAAATCTATTTAAAGTAATTTCAACCCAGATTATGTGCATTGATTATATACTATAACATGTTATTAGTTGTATTTTAGTCAATACCAAAGCACTCAATTTGGGCACAAGTAAAAATAAAGTGTGCATACACAACTACGCACACATTCCTTTCCTTTAAACTAGTAATTTCACTACTAGATTAAAGGAGGGAAAATATATATGATATTTTATGATTATATAACACCTTAGTCTTGTACACTTGGAAAAATCATACCTTATTATTCCTCTCAGTTATTTACCTTTCCTACTTCTATAGGTCTTGCATTTGTTCTATCTTTTTTCCCCTTGGCATATATCTCTTAGTCTGAATAGTCTTATGTTGATGACCTAGGTCTTATATCCTATCCAAAATGATTAAAATGTACTTATGTCCCATATCTATAAGTTTTGAACTTGTACCTACTTTCCTACTCCTTAGACACTAACATAAAAGATAGATAATAACATCAACACCATTATCCTTTCTTAGCATAAGTGTCCAGTGCCTTAAAGTCATTCAATTTGTAAATGAAACATATCCTAATGGTTGGCCTAAGTGGTTAAATTTGATTTATTACTCCAAAGGGATTGATATAAATACAAGATCAACCTTCATTCATTACTTACCAAGGAAAAAACAAAAGAGACCAAGGCAAATTATTAAAATCACTTTATCAAGCATTTAATTAATCAAAACTTTCTTATTTACATACATTCATAGGTACAACACATACATATCTCAAATACTAAAGGAGTATCCCAAGAGCCAAAATTTTCAAGTTACAAGCTAGGTCATTTTTATACTTGATATGCACATCTTGCATTATTCATATACAAGCCAACATGTAGGGTATAATTACATGCATTTAAGACCATATTCAGAGTATGGCTATGTAGGTAATACCCACTAATAGTGGGTTATTTTGGGTAGATTGACACTATGTGCCCACTAACCCATTTTCCCCAATGTCACATTAATGATATAAAATTAGGGTTTTGGCCATTTCATAAGGAGTGACAATCCATGAACAAGATATGAATGCACCAGAGCTAAGCTGAAATAAAACCCAAAAGTATCAAGGTGGTCATATCCTATTTTATTATATATTACATATCAGACACTAGTGTTGAACATATACATTAATGTAGACATAATCATCCCAGGCTGATGTTACTATTTAGAGAGATAGAAGCATCAGAATCAAAATCTGATGATTGTTATAGAAGTTCCTTCTTGCCTAATTTTGGCTTGTTCCAAATCTATAACTCAATAATCATTTTAACAAGATAATTTCTTTACTTATTTATCATATAAATATATATATATATATATATATATATATATATATACTTTTCATATTTATACCATCTCAGCCTAATAAATTTAGTGTATGCTTATATCTAAGTTTAGCATCTAATTGGCCTTCTATAGATATGATTATCACCCTTGTGTCATTTTATTTTTGCATACCCATTTAACATCTAGATAACCCCATTCTAAATATTTTTATTGTTAAACATTATGCTTTGGATGTTTTACAAATTTATTTTTGTATTGTTGGATATTACTTGAGATGCTTATATTAAGTAGCTCTGGATACCTAGGGAAGTGCAATTTTATTTATGAAATGATGTGTAGGTGATAGAGGAGGACAAATGATGGAATTGGGGCTATGCCAATAAAAATTTCACCATTTTTTTATTTTTTTAGTGGCTTCATGAATCCCTTAGATTAAAATTCAATCTAGTGTTATTGTTAATTTCAATTGAATTATTACCCTCTTCAACCCTTTGAGCACTATTCAAACCCCCTTAACACTATTCATTACCTTATTTTAAGACCTTATATGTCACCTTAGCATTAAATAAATTCATAAAGGTAATATTTTGAACCAATTAAGTGGTCCCCATAACTCAAACTCGAATGGGAAATTGGACCCATGTTTTCAAGTGGATATAGTGTTTTAGTGGTTGTTGTAACTACATTTAAGACCGCTTATGATTAAAGTATGGGATAATACCTTTTTTTAGTGTTTAAAAATTTATAACAAAACTCATGTTCCCATTTATGACATGGATAAGTGATATCATTAATGTGTATGGAAAATTCTCACTTGCCCACATCCATGTGTAAGGAGAGTTAATGCTAGAGAAGAATTTTTAGAGAAGAGCCAATGAATGGGAAGGGACAAATGTCACTTTTCCATTGGTCACTAGATTTTATTTTTTAATATAAAATATAAAGAAAATTCTTCCTTAGCATAACATTTTTTTTTTAAAAAAAAATTAGAGAGTTGAGGAGAACTTGAAGAAGGAAAGGAGATTCAAAAGGAAGAGAACTTGGTTTGGGAAGGAAATAGATTGCTTCCAACCTTTATATGAGATACCCTTTTTTATCCAAGAGGTGGAGATAATGTATGCTTCCATGTAATCCATTTATTTTCAAGTTATTTTTTAAAATATTTATCTTTATTCCCTTATTGTCTTGAGCTTTCATGAGAAATAAGGCCATTTAGCTTACCATTTATATTTTTTTTCCATGGTTGTGACTATAGCCACCATTTGTATTTTTATTATATATTTGGGCTTGGAAGTGAATAATCCATATATTTTAGTTGGATTTTTTATACATCTCATTTTGATAAGTAAAATCATACCATTATGCTATACAAATGGGCATATATTGTACTACAAGGTATGTTTCTTCATGTGAAGTGTATGGGCAAGGGAACCAATTTCCAATTCCTCCTACGAATCTCCAAATGATGAGGTTTGGATAAAGTAAAATATAATGATTTCATTTGTCTCCCATGGAAAGTTATAAGTTTTTGGTCAAGGGATAATATTCAAATTCATCTTTCTCCCACCCTCATAGTGTGACGAGTGGACATTCTAATCCATAATGGGTGAGTGTAGAATTTTATAAGTATTTATTCTAGTAGCTTCCATGTGTGTTTTTTACATGTTAATATGAGTTTTATTTTATTTATGATATTTTTTTTATATTTTTTGGTGAATTTGGAATCATGTTACTTTAAAAATGTTGTTAGTTAAAACACTAACTACCACATTTAGTTGAGTTTGTTAGATTGTCATTTTTTAAATTCATCCTTGTTTATATTACCAACCCTATATCACTTGGTGTAATTTGTACTTAGATAAGAGAGTCTTAGGATAAAGGTTTCCTATGGAATCCACCTAATGTTGGAAAAAGGATGGGAAGAGAGCTACTCCTTATATTGGCCAAGTAGTTACACTTGGGAGCTTACTTGGAGACTATTTTATTTCATGGATTTGCAAATGTAAATGATAATAAAATAATTAATGGTTTGTTTCAATTCATTTTATGTATTATTAAATTTTAATAAATGTGAAATAAATGGAATAAAAAAATTTATATAATGATTATGAGCTTCCATGCATTAGTTTTCATTAATGTGTTAGTTAAAGAATGAATGATAAATGTAAAAAAAGATCATTTTTTGTACTTTGAAAATTGAGTTGTAAATTGGTATGAACAATTCATTCATTTTTTTACATGGTATATAAAAAATAAAGTTAAATATTTTGTTCCATATTTCTCATGTGAACGGAGTCTATTAAACCCAATAAGGACTAGGTTTATTTAAATATTTTTTATAGAATTTGAGAAGTTCCATTTTTTTTTTCAATTTTAGTTTTATTCAAAAATAAAATTTATAAAGGTTTTGTTTCATTTTATTATTTAATTTTATGATTTATGGTTTAACTGTTAGTTTTAAAATTTAAATAATGAACTTGTTGACTTTCCCTTATAATTTACTTGAACTTCATGCAATTTTTGTGCATGCCAAATGAGGTTAAAAAGTGCTTGAACTAGTTTTAGATAAAATATTGAAATTTTGAGGACATGTTTCTCTTCATTTCATGAATTTAGAGCCTATTATTTATCCATTATGATTTTTTAAATTATGGATTCTCGCATGGTATTTTCAAGTTTGACAAGCCCCTTGGAAGGGCACCTGGCCCTTTATTTAGGGTAACCCATAAAATAGGTTGGTGATCACCCATGTGATTACATGGTAAGATGTTGAAGGCCCTAAAGGCTAATTAAATTTATAAAGTGGTGAACACCATTTATAATTTAAATGGTGATTCATTTAAGCACTACCATGGAGACCTTTATAGTTATGTGGCAATTGCATGGCTTATAACCCACAATTTGAACCCCCAGTACATATTTTTAATAATGGGTTGGTCGACAAGGGTTGAACACCGCCCATTATAAATTAGAAATGTATGTTAACCATTTAAATGAATTTTTATCAAATATTAATACTTTTTTTTAACACTTTACATTCCTAAAGTTTTATGACTATATTATTTATATTTAAAAACTAGAACTAATTACTTAGATATGGAATTTGTTTGTGTAGTTGTTTATGGAAACCTATAAACCTAGATGTGCGGTGACATGAAATAGACATCCCCAAACCCTCCCTTAATTTTTTACCTCTTCCACATAGAATAATATTCAAGACATGCATTTAAATATTCTTCAAGATATGGTTCTTTTTAATAATAAATCTATTTTTTTCCTTTTTGATAATTATGAGATTTTAAAATCCCCAGGGTGGGTTGACCCAAAAGGGATCCCTCCTTATTTTTATCTTCACTATTAAAAGGAGAAGAGGGATGACTATGAAAAAATAATCCTCTAAAACCTCCTTCCTCTTCTCCAAAATCTAAAATAAAAACTTAAAGATTAATTTGAACATTTATTTCCTCAAGGATTTCTAGGGCTTCTTCAACTTGATTGAATGTGATGATTGAGATAGAAAGGATCCAATGGCTAAGATTGAGTGATCCATCCTTAGGGAGATAATAAAATACACTATAGACCATTTTTAGGTCATATGAGGATTATTATTCCTCCTTGATGAGACTTTTTATTATAAGATAATTCAAGTTGTGACTTTAGGTGTGATGTGAGCCCTGTGATTCATCAGAATTACTCAGGATACCCCTTGAACACCATTGAGATCAAAGAATTTTTTTTTAATCTAGTGATTACTCAAACCCACCTTATTTTTATTGATTTTCCATAATATACCTTGGGTTTTGGGGCCTAATAGGTTTGTTTAGAGAGTTGTAGGTTTGTTTGAGATATTATAGGCTAGTTAGAGAAAGTGGGGTTGACATGGTTGCATAGAAACATTATGGCCACTTGTACATTACCACCTAATTCTTTTAGGCATGTTAATTTTTTTATTCATTAAACGTATCATGCCATAAATATGGATAGCTAATTGGAAATGAATTTGTTCAAAATTTTAATTGTACATTGAGCTTAAATTATCTTTTTTTGTTTGGTTTCAGCCATGCAAAATTTTGGGCATGGTGATTTTGTTATTAGAGCATAAACACTAAGAGATATTGGGATTATTATTTGGTATCAATTATTCTACATTTAACTATTGCATATATTTTTTAGTGATTTTCCTTGTTGATAATGAATGCATAATACATATGAAGAGTTCCTTAGACCATTGAATATTCAACCAAGTAACAAATGCTTGAATTCTTGAATTGGTATTTGCACCTTAGAAACCCATGTAAGGATTTTTTGGGCATCTTTCCATGTATTACAATAATTTAGGTTTGCTCAAATAATGTAAAAAAGGTTTCAACCTAGTGTTAGGAAGTTACATAGATACAAGGGCCAAGTGGCCATTAGATCACAAGTGAGTTTTTGTGTGATAGGCTAATGGGACTTCCCCATCACCTTAGACATACACATATTTCCTTGGAGGAACTCAAATATAAATAGTTGGTATATATTGATATTGGTTGTTAAGGATAATTTTTTCCTTACTAAGTTCAGTTATAAACCCTTGCAAGTAAAATTAGCCTTACAACTTAAGTGGAGTATGCTAGAGGTTTTCTTGATGTTTATCTCACACTGAGTGATGAATTTTGGAATGAATCGAGATACATTTTAGTGAATACACCCCATTTTCCTAAGCTTTTAACTCTTTCATTTTGATTAGTAATAGAAGAGTTGGGCATGGTCCCTTATTAGGCCAAAGGTATCATATTTGTGGACCAAAGAGGGTTATAAAAACCGAGGGACATACTTGATCCATGTGAGGGACTAAGAGTAACATTGCGTTTCACATGGGTTTTTTCTTGAAACCTATCTATGTACATATAAGTGTTGTTATATATTGTATTCACCTTATGTGATGGACTAGTGATACCATGTGGATGACCATATTAAGCCTCATGTGGGTCACATTATTTTAACATATTCTTGTGTAAAATTATCCTTGAATCATTTTTATAGTGAGTTATGCCTTGTCTTTGACTACATGATGGATTTAATTTACATTGTAATTTATATGTTAATGATGGTTATACAAAGATAATCAAATCATCAACTTAATCAATTGCTGACTATTCTAGAGTGGTATTATTTCCTCTCATTGCATTTTTAATTAATACAAAATTCTTATGGATCTAGTTTGGATGTTGATATCTGAATGTTTTGGTCAACAACCCCTTTATGGTTATAACCCCCATTTTCTTGGAGTATTAGTATAGAGAACACACTTATGTTGAACCAATAGTGGTTTAGAGGTGAGATTAATGGTATAGATCCTCAAGAGGAACATGATTTATTTTACTCATTATTACGAAGGTTTGAGCATACCTTCATACTTGTGGAGCATCTTAAATTTATTGGTGTATCCATGATAGTTTGATTTCCTTGATAATCGTGAGATAATTTCATTATATATAAGTTTTATTTCCCATGGTAGTGACACCCAATTTATTGGGTTGCTTATAACTAGTTATAACATTGATGAAAGGGATGTTTATGTTTTATCCAAAGGTAGCACTAAACCCTGAATGGGTGCACCTCCTTATCTATTAAACATGATCAAGATAAAATTATGATTTTACTTATATATCTTGTATGATAGTTTCCCATAACATAGTTTATAATGGATTTTGGCATTAGATATTTTAAGGGTGTTGACCTTTTTGAGGTGACCCCTCTCTCTTCATGTTTACCATTTCATAATTTTGATAGTTTGTACTATACAAATACATGTAGAACATAGTGGCATGAAATAGTATTATAAATTTATGTTGGTTCTCGAGGCTTACATTGCCTCATTTAAAAAACCATGTAATACCTTATTTATATTATGAGGTTGGGGCCATATTTGTGTATGGCTTGATGAGGAGTGAATATGTTATAAATACATAATTTTTTTATTTTATTTTTCCTTAGAGTATGGATTAAATAGTGGTGTTATTTCATAATCATATAAGAGTATCAATTGTACTTAGACTAATTATATGATGTTTTTTCCACCTAATTTATAGATTTGTCATTCATTATTATATGAATTACCTAGAATTCACATGAGAGTGTGATTTAGATTGGATCTATAAGAGTTGTGTTTTAGGTCATTGTAATGGATACTATATACTCCAACTTATTTTTCACTTTATCATTTACTAAAAATTTATCTTACAATGTCTTATTAACACATCAATCTCCCTAAGTACATGTCTTACAAAGTGCACCAAGAATGCATTGGAAAAATCTCATAGTTATCTATAATATATGTTGTGATTATATCATGATTACACCATTCCTACTAACAGCTTCACCTCCTCTAAGTGTTTATCCATATATTTCTTTTGTTTACTTCCTATCCATATTTTATACTTTATATATATCATATAATATCAACCTAATTGATACCATGTATTTTTTTCATTTATCCTTCTTATAATATACCCAGTAATATAATATAGTTATGAGTGTGTTTTTTTACATTTGTACTATATCACCTTGGACAATACCACTCTATGTCAACCAAATAATTATAACTACATCATCTAGGCTGGTACCATCAGGTATTGGAACCATGTATATAGTGTTTAAATTTAATTCATATCATATCACATTCATATTCACTAATTTTGCTCACATTTTCATCTATAAGGTAGTATTTAGAGAGTTGTTTAGAACCTTATTTTTAGGTGTCTTGTCTTGTGGTACATTGAAGCTCAATAGGAGGAGTCATTAAGAGTTCCTAACTAATTATATCCATTTATTCACCCAATCTTTGAGGTCTTCAACATACAAAATTATATTTCAAAGCTCCACTTGAGCCAAGGAGAGAATGAAGTTTTGATGGTTCTACCCCAAGATAAGTATTTATATCCCTACACTCTTTCCTTTATTTATTTAGTAGATTATATATTGATTTGTTTATTTAATTGTGAATTTATGTGTGTGTATCTTTGTTTATGCCTTCCATATAATGAATAGTTTGGTGTAAACATAAGATTTATTAGACTTGTCATAAATAAATTTAGGTTTCATAAACCCCCATTCAGTTGACCATTTCACCTTACCCATTTAAAATCATTATAATCCATCTTTTATTATAGTTTTTAACCATTTAGAAACATTTACTTGCATATTTACAACCATAGTTTAAAACCATTTACCTTTGTTGATATATAATGATAGATACATGTTTGTGTTATTAAAAACATGAGACTTTAGTGAAGCACCCACTTCACAAGGAGCATCAACCCCTAAAGATGACAAGCACCAACTTACCTAAGATGTTGAGAAATAACACAACATACATGAAATGAACAACTCTATAATTTTTATTAATTATAAATCTAATGGATAAACCATATAAAATAACCTCTTTAAATCCTCTTCACTCATTCAAACTTCACATGTAATCAATGCATCCAAAACCACCTTTTGAATCAATCTACACACCTTCGTGTGTTCTCATGCATCAAACCTATAAATTCAACATTGGAATTATGAACACAAAGTCTTACATGTAATCCAAAATTTTATCTACCTATCAATACATCCACATGTTTTTCATATCTTTCACAAACCTTTTTTTCATATCCTCACTTTCACAAGTAGCATAATTAGTCTAATTAGACCTTGTACTTATACCACACTCTTCCTTTTAACTCATCTTAGTTGGCCAAGATACTTTATATATTTTTAAAAAACTTAAAATATATCCATACACACATTATATGTGAGAAAAACACTCTTCATATGTTGTCCAATACCTCATTATCCCCAAACCACCATTAGGTCTTGGTGAGACCTAAAATAATTAGGCCTTCATACTCATACATTATATGTGAGACTACTTGGACCACCTTAATCCTTTTATAAATTATTAAAACACATCAAAAATATCAATAATATCCCCTTGATTACTCCCTCATGTTTCTATGCCACTTATAACACCAACTTAACACTCAAACCTACCAATTAGGTCTCTTTGATCTTTAGGCTTTCATACATAGAAAACATAGTCTCAAACTTATGAAGAAAATACTCAAGTTAATCACATATACATATTATTATATCACATGGGTGAAACCTTCATGACCTCTAAAATACTTATATGTTCCTTATACACTCCATCACAAGCTCTAAGGACTCAAATCAACTCTCTGAAAATGACCACTCAGACTGGTCACACATAGTCAAGCTATTTTGACTCTCCACAATTTATCAAGGGAGAAATATGACAAAAAATTCATTTTAATAATCCTTATATACTTATATAATATCTCCATACTCACTTTCTTCTTCAAATCTGCTTAGAACATCTTCAACTTGCCTCTACAAGATGGTCACTCAAACTGCCATTACTTTCAACAAACACAGTCAAATTCTAATCAATTGTTCACATTTAATATGGATTGTTAAAACCTCCAAAATCCATATTGATTTTCCTAATGGAGTATATAACACTCTCTAATAGTTATCTCATCTTAAAACATCAAAAATACTATCAAGAACAACTCAATTATCCTTCTCTAGTCACTTGTAGAACATGGTCAAACACATAGTTAACTTTTGAGCTCAATATCTTTAACTGTAAAAATAATAAAACCTTATAAATAGTTTATTTGGATGTACCTTAAAGTAATTAAAAAAAATTATTTTTAATTATTTAATAAATTCATCATGGATCAAAATATATATCTCAAAAACCACAGACTAGTTTCCCTCATTAATTTGAAATTTTAATTTCCAATGGTCACTATGTTAATGCTAAACATTGAGCACTTTAACCTCATCTCATGATCCTTGGAAACTTTGTACAAATATTCACCATTTATATCCTTGGTATTAGCCTAGTATTTGCCTTGCAATTCTCATTTTTCATCTTAGATTAGAGCTCCCATGATTATCCCACTTTGTAGCTCTATGTGTCTTGTGCACATTTGACTATTTGACTCAACCCATACCATCAATATCCATCTATACAAACACCCACGTCCATTTATATTCTCTCAACTCAATGAGATTGATACACATGTCATAAGTGCATGCCTTCTAAGCATCCTTTGACATATTGACTTCATGTGTGTCATTGGATCACTACTGAGAAGATCATGCACTATGTTAGATCATTATCTAATAATATTAAACTCTGATCATTAGATCTCTAATTTTATTAATACTCACCATAAATATTTGATAAATCAAATTTGGCTAAGTATGCGAACTTAGTAAATTATGTCTGAGAAGCCAATTTTTCAACTTAATAACTTTTGCTACATTCCATGTCTAGACCTAAAATTTGAACCATCTAATTTCCTCACATAGGGGAATCCATCCATGTATCAAACTACTCTTGAAACATTCACACATGTGAAATATGTTGTCATCAATCTACTCATTTTTCCTTATCTATCAAGATGACTACTTGAACATAGATACTCATATGACTATTTTCATGAATTCCATTTACTTTTATAAGCAATCTAAGCACTCATAACATCCTATAGGGTATTTTTAATATGTCCATACCATTAATTACCTATCTAATTCAAACACTGAAGAACCATGCAGGAACACTTAAGCACATTGAAGCACACTTTGTCATTATCAATCTAACACACATGACACCTCATCAACAACCTTGGTTACCTGGGATACATCATTGACAAGCCACCAATAATATCCCCCTTTGGCATTGATGTCAAACACCAATACAAAGCTTATGCTCATACTCTATCTCTCTCTTCAAGTAATTTCTCCATGTTTGACATAATAATAAAGTAGGCTCATCTTCTGATCCTAAGGACCTAAAAAGACTTCAATAACTAATAATATGAAAGTACCACCTTTGAGAGATGATACAGACTCCTCCTAACATTTTTCAAACCTCTTCTTACCTTGAGCTTCTCAAACATGATCCATGACTATACTCTTCTTTAATCATACATAGATTCTATAAAGAAAAAACTTCATGAACATCAAAAATTTGCATGAACTTACCTTGAAAATATGAAGAGGGACTTCCCCTAAGTCACCTGAGCTTAGGCACCCATTTTAGCACTTCAAACCATTTCCAAAAATGATTAATCAACATAATTGCCTTCATACCTTCTCTCTCAGATTCTACTACATAGTCCTCTGATTTTAGGACTTGACCATTTACAAAAATTTATGCATGAGGATTCAATACATTATCAAAGCACCTAACTTGGTTTGATCAAGTCATCATATCAAACATGCTTGAGTTCACATCTATAGCATACTTATTTATATCTCCACCATGACTATAATATCTCACATATGCTCCCCCTCACATCATGGACATCTCTCCAAGCATTTCAAACTATTTGAGCTATCCCCCCTAACTCTATGCTCCACTTGGATCATGATATATTCAAAAATACTTCTCAATGAATGATATCTTTTAGAAACTCTTCAATATTGTCCACATTTAGTCAATATTATTATGAAACCACCAATAGATCTCATATTTTTACTAGATCAACTTTAAATAACTAAAGCAGACATGAATAACTCTTGTATGAATCTCAAAACAATTACCCTTTATCCTCTACAAGCCATCATGGTTTATAACCTTTTTAAAGCACTCTCATGGAACTATCTTATCTTTAGAACACTGTGGACTCCATGATAGATAGAGCTTGTCATATACATAACTCTAAGACCTTTTTCATGATATCAAAGATATGACAACACATTTTACTCATCCTCTATATTGTCTTCAGTAGTTGATTAATCAATTTATGAAACATAAATTAATAGGTTCTTATCTTCAGTACCAAAAACATGGAACACACATTGATCATAATAGAACAAGATCAACATACCTTTCTATGCAAATAAAACATTTTGACAACTCACCATCCTTGATTAGAAACCTAGAGACCTCCATTACCTACTTATAGACCTTGCATACATAGCTTCATTATTAACCACATTGACTTACTAGATCATCCATCAAAAATTGACCAAAACTTTGACTTTAAGATCACTATCCTTGAATATATCTTATAAATCATTCCATCACAACATTTTTGAGTAGTTACATAAAACTCATTGCTCCCCCTTAACCAATCATATCCTCTCATGGCCTTTTTGTCTTATAATATTAGCTAAAACTCAATTATCATCCACTATGCTTCATTTTGCTAATAAGTATCTCTTTTAAGCTTAAAGAGATACACCATTAATCCATAATGTCTTAGAATAATGTGAAACCAGGAGTTGCCCACAACTCCTCATATTCTCTCTCCATTTTGGACAACTTGAATTGATTATTCTTTTTCTTTTTCTTTTTCTTGACTGAATCAACTTTTTTATCTTCTTTATCACTTTCCTCTTCTTCTAGGATGGTATTGACAATACATGGAGAAAATAAAGATTATTTCCATACCTTTTCACTTTCAGTATCAATCTCACATTTCAAAGCATCAACACTTGGCATTGTCAATTGATATTCTTTATAGGAAACTTGATCAATAGCATCAGGATGTTCCCTTCTATCCTCTTCATTCTCAAAAAGAATAGAAAATGAGATCTCTTGATTCTCTTCAACCTCTGTAACATTCTCTACAATGGCAAATATTCCACTTAGACCTATAGACTAATCATGGCATGCATTTTCTAGTTTTGTTTTCCATATTTTAACTTACACTATAGGAGCTTGAAATGACTTATTCTAACTTGACAGCCTTTACTTGAAGAACATAGCAATGTGACCAATATTCTCATAGTTATATAAAATCATTCTTATTGAAGTGAACTCATCTTGCCTTACCTAATTTGGATAAAATCTTGTAATGTGTCCTATGTCATAAAAATTGAAGCACTCAACTTTGTTCATACTATTTTATTAATTATTCCATTCATTCTTAGTAGGTATTCTATAATCTCTAGCCCTATGACCAAATTTATTACAATTACAATAACCATATAAATTTTCATATTACATGGCATTTGGTTGTCTAATCTAATTTTTCATCATTCTACTAACACCTTCATTCCTTGACTGATGATTGAACTTCAAGGTATAATTTTCCTTATTCACATTGGTCTTTATCTTGTCTTGAGTTACATTCTTTTCTTCTTCTTTATAACCAAGTCCATTTCTATCACTAACATGTTTTTTACTATTTAAATTTTTGTCTAGATCACTTGAGCTCTTTTAAAACTTTAGGAATGACTTCATATTACTAGATGTCTTTTCTAACTCATCTTTTAAATACTCATTTTCAATCACATACCTTGAACACTCATCTTCTTTAGATTTCAAGATTGCAGATAGGATTTCCAATTGACAACTGAGATGCTTGACTATATCTTCATACTCCTTGGTGTCTTCATCCTTTTTTGGCTCAAACACACTAAATTACTCTTCATAGTCCTTCATTTGAGACTTTAAATTCTTAGTTTTATTCTTCTTGATATTTATATCTTCAAGGGCATTCATCAAGTTAGTCTCACAATTTACCTTATCTTCTTCATCATATGTATCACCTAAACTACCTCCAAACCATGTATATTCTTCTTGATATGAGAAACTACCTTCTTTATCCATGAGGATATCTTCATCTTCAATAGGACCATCATATTCATAATCATTCTCAAAATCACTACCATCATTCTTATTAGATGAGCTACAATATTCCTTGGAGTAGAGACTCCTCTTGTCCTTGTAAAACTTATTTTGGCCATTATACTTTTTGAAACTATTCTTGCTCTTATCAGACCTAAATTTATTCTTTTCATTATCCTAATCTTCTTTATGTTCTTCATTATCATTTCTATTATGCTTATGAGGACACTTATTAGTAAAGTGACCTATCTCTCTACAATTGAAACATTTGAAGGGAAGTTTACCCTTAAACTTGCATGAACCTATTTTCAGTTTTCTTGTTCACAAAGCTATTTGTTCATCATCATCAATATCAAAAATATCATCATCCTTGACTTTATTACCTTGGAACTTATTCTTTAGATTATTTTTTGAATTTAAAGCTACTTCTTTCTATGGAGGTTTTTCCTCATTAACTATCATCTTATGGAAAAAAGAATGCCATGCAATTCATCCATCTTTATTTTGGTGACATCATGACTTTCTTCTATAGCAAAAGCTTTTGAATCCAATTTGAAAGTGAAAAACCTTAATACCTTTTACACTATAGTGCCTTCCTAAATAACCTCTCCCATGCCTCTCCCATGCCTTTTATCATATTCACTACCTCATTAACTCTTAGAAGATATGAAGCCATAGTATCCTCTTCCTTCATTTTGAGACTTTTAAATTGCTTTTGGTAGGTTTTTAGTTTGGCTAACTTGATTTTTGAATCTCCTTCATATATGAGCTATAATTTGTTCCAAATCTCCTTGGAAAAATTGCAATGGATTACTTTGGTGAACTCAGCCTCAGAAAGACCATAAATGATAGCATTTGTAGCTTTGGAATTATTCTCACTTAGCTTCTTATCTACAACACTAGTTGAAGGAGTATGTGGTATGGAATAACCATATAAAATAGATTTATAAGTGTCAAACCCCAAGGACATGATGTAGGTATTCATTCTTGCACTCCAGAAAGCATAATTGGATTCATTGAACAATGGAGCTTTATTAATAGATAAACTTTGAGAACTTATCATTGTACCTAAGATTACCTTCAAATGGTTAAACTTGTATAGAAGGTCCTACTTTAATACCAATTATTATAGGTAAAATCACTAAGAGGGGGTTGAATCAATGAATCAAGATATTTTAAAACTTCAATCTAAATCCTTCAAACCCTTAGTCATACAACATAAGCAATCAAGAAGAAAATAACCTACTCATAGCAATGAACATGAAAGATAAGAAAGATAACACAAGATCTATGAGGTAAACCCTCTTGGGGGAGAAAAACCACTATAAATATTGCAAACACATGGACTAGTTATCCTATAATATGATTTAAAACATGATACTTTAGTGAAGCACCCACTTCACAATGAGAATCAACCCCTAAAGATGAAAATTACCAACTTGCCTAAGATGTTGAGCACAAACACAAAATATATGAAATGAACAAATTTATAACTCTATTTTCTTCTCAATATTATGTATAAACCCTTTAAAATAACCTCCTTCAATCCTCTTCACTCATTCAAACCTTCACACACAAGCAAGGTATCCAAAAAAACCTTTTCGATCAATCTACACACCTTCACTTGTTCTCATGCATCAAACCTATAAATTCAACATTAGAATTATGACCACAAGGTTATACATGAAATCCAAACTCTAATATACCTCTCAATACATCCACACATCTCTCTTATCTTTCAAAAACCTTTTACTCATATCCTCACTTTCACAACTAGCACAATTAGTCTAATTAGACCTTGTACTTATACCACACTCTTCTTTTTAACTCATCTTAGTCAACCAAGATACTTTATATATTTGAACCACACTTAAACTAAATCCATACACATTTTATATTTGATAAGCACACTTTTCATAGGTCATCTAATACCTAATTATCCCCAAACCACCATTAGGTCTTGGTGAGACCTAAAATAATTAGGCCTTCATACTCATATGTTATATGTGAGACACCTTGGACCACCTTCATCCTTTTACCAATTATTTAAACACATAAAACCTATCTATAATATCCCCTTTCTTACTCCCTCATGGTCTTATTCCACTTGGAACAATAATTCAACACTCAAACCTACCAATTAGGTCCCCTTGCTCTTTAGGCTTTCATACATAGAAAACATAGTCTCAAACTTCTTAAGTAACTAGTCAAGTAATTCACATATACATATGATTAGATCATATGGGTGAACCCTTAGAAACTTATGAAATACTTCTATGTTCCTTATACACTCTAACATAGGCTCTCATCACTCAAATCAATTCTCTAGAAATGATCGCTTAGACTAGTCACACATAATCAAAATATAGTCAAGTTATTTTGACTCTCCACAACTAATCAATGGAAAAATATGAAAACCAATTCATTATCATAATCCTTAGAGAATTATATAACAACTCCATACTCATTTACTTTTTCAACTCTACTCATAACATCTTCAACTTTCCTCTGCAAGATGGTCACTCAAACTGCCATTGCATTCAATAAACACAATCAACTTCTAAGTAATTTTTCACACTAAATATGGATTGTTCAAACCTCCAAAATCCATAAAAATTGTCCTCATGTAGTCTATAACACACTCTAATAGTTATCTCATCTTGAAACATCAAAAATACTCTCAATAACAACTCAATTATCCTTCTCAAGTCACTTACAAAACATGGTCAAACACACAGTCAACTTTGAGGCTCGATATTTTTGACTATACAAAAAATCAAACCTTAAAACTAGAGTCTCTATATGTGATTTTAAGTCCTTAAAAACTTTGATTTTTACTAATTCAATAATTTTTTCCTAGATCAAAATATATAGCTCAAAAACTATAGATTCATTTTCCCTCATTAATTTGAAAATTCAAATTCCAATGGTCACTATGTTAATTCTAAACATCAAGCACTTTAAGCTCATCTCATGCTCCCTAGAAAATTTGGAAAAATATGTAATAATTATCTCCTTGGGAGTATCCTAGTATTTACCTTTTAATGCTCACCATTGATCTTAGATCAGAGCTCCTATGATTGTGCTACTTGGTAGCTCTACATGCCTTTTGCACATTTGACTATTTGACTCAACCCACACCATCGATATCCATCTATAGGAACACTCTCATGCTTTTGATATTTTTTCAACTCAATGATATTGAAACACATGTCACAAGCATGTGCCTTTTGATCATCCTTTGATATATTGACTTCACACACACCGTTGGTTCACTATTGAAAAGATCATATGCTTTGTTAGATAATTATCCAATCATATTGAATTTTCATCATTATATCTATGATCTGATTAATGGTCACCATAGATATTTGATAAATAAAATTTGTCTAAGTATGGTAACTTAGTAAATTATGTCTGAGAATCCAAATTTTCACCTTAATAAATCTTGATACGCTTTATGTTCAAACCTAAAATCTGAACCATATGATCTCCTCACATATGGGAATCCATACATGTATCAAACTATTCTTGAAACCTTCACATGTGTGAAATATTATTTCATCAATCTAGACACTCAACCTTATCTTTCAAGATGAATAATTGAATATAGACACTCATACGATTATTCTAATGAATTATGTTCACTTATATAATCACTCTAAGCACTCATAACCTCCCATAGGGTCTCTACAACATGTCCATGCCATCAATATCATCCATCAATTACCTATCCAATTCAAACATTGAATAACCATGTAGGAACACTAAAGCACATTGAATCACACTTTGTCATGTCAATCTATCACACATGACACCTCATCAACAACATTGGTCACTTTGGAGACATCATTAATTAACCTCTAACAATATGTGTAAACAAAATAAAATAATGACCTAGCTTGTACCTTAGCAAATCAGGCTCTTGGGCTGATCCTCTAGTACTTTAGATCTATAGATATGAATTCCCTATGATTGGTATGGAAATAGGAATAAATAAGGAATCTTTTGATAACTTTAATTCTCTTTGGTATTTTTATCATTTTTCTTAGGTGAGGTATGAATGAGGGTTGATCTTATATTTATATCAATTTCTTTGGAGTAATAACTTGCACTAAATAACTTAGGATGACTATTAGGATACATTTCATTTGTAAATTATATGATTTTAGGGAATTAAACACTTGCATTAGGACATGATAGTAATGTCAACACTACTATCCAACCTAGACATTAGTGTCTAAGGATTAGGAAAGTAGGTACAGGTTTAGAACTAGTGATGATGGAAGATAAGTACATTTTAACCATTCTAAGAAAGATATAAGACTTGGCTTATCAACATAAGATTGGTTAGACTAAGAGATATATGCCAAGGGGAAAAAAATATACAGTAAATTTAATACTTATAGAAGTGGGAAAGATAAATAACTAAGAAGAAAGCCAAGGTATATGTTTTCCAAGTGTAAAATATTGAGGTGATATATAATAATAATAAAATAGCATCTACATTTCCTCCCCTTTAATTTAATAATGAAATTATTAGTTTAAAGGAAAGGAATGTGTACCTTAGTGTGTATGCACACCTTGTCTTTACATGTTCCCAACTCAAATGTTTTTCTAGTGAATGATTTAAAACCAAGATCATGTTATAGTATAAAATTTGTGCATATAATTTGGGTTGAAATTACTTGAAATATAATGAAATTGAAAGTACAAGGTTTAGGAGTACACCTATTTGTTGATGTAACCACCTTACCTATTGGAAAGTTATTTTGAAAAATATGTATCATTATAATGTTATGAAACTGAGATTAGGAAAAATATAGATAAATCTTTAAAGAACATATATCCAAGGAGATAGATATATTGGAAGGCACATGCCCTCAACTTTGGAGAAAAAAGTGAGTTTCCACCTAGCAGTTGAGATTAGTTCAATCGTACAACTCAATGATAATTATAACATGATGAGTCTATATGATTGATTTAAACTTTAAAACTTATAATATCACCTTAACCACACCAAAAAGTGATTCAACTAATCTATAGATTGGCTCAATAAAGCTTGTAAACATCTATAGGATATCAATATGAAAAAGTCTGTGATATGGTAATAGTCCATAAAATAGTTTTGGAATATGAAATTGATTTGGATTTTAAAATATTAAGCACATGTTTCATATAATATGAGCATTATATATGTCTCATGTTAAAACTATTTATAACAATAGTACCAATGTATAGAATTCTACCATAATTGTGAATCTGAATCATATAATTGTGTGCTTTAGCCAATTTAGATAACTATGTAATTGTGAAGGACATGTTTCTAAAGCACACCTCAAATATATATGAATAAATATTAAAACTAATATAATTACTAATACAGAAGACATATTTCTAAAACATACCCCCACTATAATCTAAAGATGTTGAACACTAATAAGTGTAGAGAACATGCTTCCAAAGCAAGCCCCCACTAAATCTAGGAACTAATATAAGTACCATATATTGAATGAATGTGGAGAACATGATTCCAAATCATTACCACACTAAATATAATAAATATGAATGTGTGGAATCCATTCCCATATGACATTCCCCCACTGAATCTGAAAATTGATATAAGTACCATATATTGAATGAGTGTGGAGAATATGCTTCCAAAGCATTCCCCCACTTGATTCGTAAAATGTGCAAAGTGTGGATAACATGTCTCTATGACACTCCCCCACTAATATCCCCCCCCCCCCTCTTTGAGTTTATGGAAATACAATAACTAGTAATTACCTCACCTTAAAAGGATAAGACAACTTTATAATTTGTGAATGTAATCATGTAGCATATAGGAGGAACATGTCTAGGTAAATGTATCATTGAAGCACATAGAACCAATGTGATCACATATAGACCTAATATAGATGATAAAGGTCATGGACGTGTATAGATAGTAATATTATAAGATCAAAAAGCAAATAAACATACACAAAAAAGCACTCAAAATTAAGTCAAAAGGAATTGGTCTAAGGAGATTACAAATAAGGGGCATGTTAAATTATTGCATAATCAGAGGGACATGACTTAGTCAAATGTCCATAAAATAAAGAATGACATATTAAAATATCAATAAAAATAATAATGACATATGTAAATGTCAATGAAATCATACATATGCACGAGGTCCACATGAAAATGAGCATATTTAAATTCTCAAACAAGGAA
Organism: Torreya grandis; assembly: GCA_037957365.1. Taxonomy (NCBI): domain Eukaryota; kingdom Viridiplantae; phylum Streptophyta; class Pinopsida; order Cupressales; family Taxaceae; genus Torreya; species Torreya grandis. The sequence continues at coordinate 540,081 of JARHVA010008051.1, read as the reverse complement.
TACAATAACAATTTAACACACTCAAGGAAGTAAATAAATTAAATCACATGAAACCAACATAAACATGTCATAATATTCTATAGATCCAATGTGTTAGGAAAAGTATGTCAAGTGGGTGTCATATCAAGTACCTTGTGTAAGATATAATCATGGATAAATGCATGTGTAAGTACATATATAAATTTAAACATGATAATGTAGAGTGATCACCGAATCATATACCTATGTGTATCATGATCAAAGAAGTGGATATCCCCATAGTCTAAATGACATGTAGACGGAAGGCCTAACATATATAATAGGATTGTATCATGTATTTGTGTATGCCTATATCACACTCAAGCAGAAATGTGAAAACATGTGTATGTAGGAGTAATTTAATATGTCATCCATCAACATGTAACTAACACATGAATTCCAAGGATCCAATAGAACATGTGAGTGCTGAAATTATTTTGGATTTTTTTTATTTCTTTTTGGTATATTTAAAATTTTTGAAGAGGAAAGATCATCCTATGATGCCATCCAATGGATGGTCAAAATATCTCCCCCACTTTTAACCTTACAATGTTAAGTTAGATATTTTACATTATTTGTATCATGATTAGATAGGTTGAAAAGGTATGTGGCATGTTCATCCTCATGTTTTACATGTGTAGTATAAGATTTAATGCTATCATTTGAAATATGTATTAATGTGCCTTCATGAGGAAAGGAAATAACTTTCTAATTGGGATCAATTTTTTCTTCCTTTTGGTTTATCCAAAGAGTTCCTAATGTAAATTCATATGGAAATGTGGTAGGCATAACCCAAACCCATGTTTGAATTACTTTAGGACCATAAAAAATTGGTATTATTATGTCACCTAAAGATTCTTTCCAACCTCCTTTATTTTTTAAGTTTATTTTATAGAATCCCATTTTTTTTTAAGCATCTTATATTTCAAGTAGTTTTTGTTTGTGTAGGATAAATGGGATTATACCAAAAATAAGCACCACCCACGTATACAGTAATTATTAAATCTTGTCTTGGATTCTTTTTACTTTATTTATTTTGATATATGTGGACCTTGGATTGGTCCCATGTTAAGTACAATTTATAAATTGGTCATATAAATATTAGGTATACCACATTTTTGTTCATAACTCTCCTTATGTAAGTTATCTCCATCCTTTGTGTGAGGGATAAATCTTTTGTAGTTGGAGGGAGATATGTTAAGTTTTTTTGAATGAATAATAATTAAGGAAGCATATCTATGTACATCATTATATAAATGGGTAAATGATTCATATTTTTTATGAAAATTCCTTTCCTTTAATTAGGAATGAAAGACTCTACTAAATATATATTACAATTCCAAATCTAAGGGTCTAAATGCTAGCTCATAGGATGTACTTTTGAATCAAATAATATAATATAGAAGGGACTCATCATCATATTGTTTGAAATTATGCAAATGTATAAATGTATGTTCTAGCACATTTTGGATATTTAAATCCATGAATAATGCATATTCTAATTATAATAAATTATTTAAGGAACCTTTTGGTAAACTATGGAACCCATTTTGAGCCTTATTGTAAATACTCACATGGAGAAAATTTATCAATAGTTTGTTATCTTATGCCCATTAACTAAAATAATATACATAGTTAATCATGTGGTAGAATGTGTCCTTGTGTCTCAAAAATATAGGTACATCTTGTAATTAAAAATATTGTGGATAAATATATTCAAGTATACATGATGTAAGAGGTTGATTATTGAATGAGTAAATTATCATTATGGAAAGCCATTTACATTTGGAGTATAAAAAATTTATTTTTATGGTCCCCAATAGTGGCCATCATAGACATTAGATATTATATGGGTATATAGTGTTCATCATAGACATTAGATATTCTATGATAATCATTGGTTTCAACCCACCACCACTTTTGAATCTAGACATATGAGTATCATATTCTTTATGTGTAATAAGTGCAAGTTCATGATCACAAATTTAGTACATTTTGGTTTACGATATGGGATATTTGAACTTTGTTATGTTTGGTATATAATTTTAATATATTTTACTATTTGAATAATTTGTTTCATTTTCCTTTGGTAAGGGTATAACAATTTTAGCTTTGGAAAATTTTGGTACGGACACCTTTCTTGATATGTAATTTATTTTAAATGAAGGTAAGAAAAAACCATCACAATTGAATAGAGGGATATTATTTGGAAATTTAGGAACATTGGGGTTTTAATAAATTTTCTTGAAGATATGGTCCCCTTATTAGTTTTTTGAAAATCATTTATAATTTCTTTATGTAATTGTCAAAAGTTTTGATGATCAAATGAAGAAACTTCTTAGTCATATGCACCCAATTTTTTTGGTAAAATGTACATGTTTAGTGGGTTTGAATGGTTGGTGACTCAAGGATGTGTTTTAAAATCACAACCCTTTCCTATTTGTATTATTATACCTATGAGATATAGGGTGGGTTATACCTTGATCATGTTTGCCATTTTCTTGGCCTTGGCATCCATACTTTTAGAAGTATTGAATGCCAAAGGCATAAAATGGTAGTATAAGAATTATGGCTAAAGGATTTTTATCATATTTAATATGGATAAAATCATCTCTTGAAGTGGTGGGAGCATGGACCCAGTTAGAGGGATAGCAATATCTGACATTCAAGGTTTTTATATTCCATTCTTTAACACTTATAAGAAATCAAGAGTAGTCAATTTTAATTATTTCCCTGAGGGTGAGTTGTATAGATTCATAATCATAATCATCAAAACAATCAATATCATCCATGATAAAAATATATGAATTATATAAAGATTACGATAAAGTAGGTAATAAGAATCTCAAAAGGTATGCTTAAGGTTTGATGTTCAAAGATCAGTTTCACTAAATGTTTAAACCTAAAATGGAAATCTAAAATTTTAGAGGTAGACTTAGATTACTATTAAAGGTGTATATATAAATGAAATGATGCTAGGGTGATAATTAAAACTATAGTAGGGTAACTAGATGTTAAACTCATATATAAGCATACATTGAATTTGTTATGTTGAGATAGTCTAAATATGGAAAGTATAACTATTATAGATATAGAAATGAAAAATAAGTGATGTACTTAACTTGTTATAATGATAATTTTTTTTTGGATCTAGAATAGGTATAAATCATGTGGGAAGGAACTTATGTAATTATATTTAGATTTTGGCTATAGTTCTTCTATCTCTCTAGATAGTAACATCAATGTAGGACAGTTGCATCAATGCTATTTTTTAGGTTTGATGTTAGTGTTCTATAAAGATTATCTAATGGAATAGGATGTGACCACCTAAATAATTTAGGGTTTTACCTCACCTTCTCTCTAGTGAATTCAAAAATATGTCAGGACAATCACTCCTTGTGAATTATTAAAACCCTAGATTTCCATCTTCATAGTAATTTTAGGAAAAAATGGGTTAGTGGACACATGGTTTTGAGCTAACCCCAAAGACCCCATTGTAAAATGGAATATCTTACATAGCCAATAATCTAAAAATGGCCTTAGATTGATGTAATTCTCTCTCAGATTGAATCATATAATATGTGCAAAGCAAGTACAATAGTGACCTAATTTATAATTTGGAAAATTGAGCTCTTGTAATACTCCTTTAGTACTTCAGACCTATAGATGTTAAACCCTTATGGATATTATGGAAATAAGAATAAATAGGCAAGATTTTAATAAATTGAATGCTCTTTAAATGCTCTTTGGTCTTTTTATAGTTATTCATAAGTGAGGAATGAATGAGGGTTGATCTTGTTTTATATCAATCCCTTTGGATTAATAACTATCATTAAATCACTTAGGATGACCATTAGGACACATTTAATTTATAAATTAGATGAATTTAGGGCACTAGACACTTGAATCAAGACATTGTATTAGTGTCAATGTTAGCGTATAGAGAAAAGTAAAGTAGGTACAAGTTTAAAAATTGTAGAGATGAAAGATAACTGCATTTTAAGCATTATGGGAAAGATAGAATACCTAGGTTATCAACATAAGACTGGTAAAACTAAGATATATAGTCTAATGGGAATAGAGATAGATAATATGTGAGACTTATAAAGGCGAGAAAGATAAATAACTCTGAGGATTAGCCAAGGTCTAAGTTTTACAAGTGTAAAAGACTGAGGTTCTATATAATCATAAAATAACATCTGCAATTAGATTGTGTATACATTCTATTGAATGTGACATGAATATTATCCCACCTATGGTTGGATCATTTTCATGTTTTCTTTTTTAAATTCTTAATGACATCTTCATAAACATCATATAGTTTTAGGTCATCCTATATTATTCATATATTCTAGTGAACCTGACATTAATCTTATACCACCTCTAGTTGGATCATTTTCATGTTTTCAATTTTAAATACTTAATGACATCATAAAAAACATCATATATTTTTATTCTAATTATATCATCCAACCTGATATAGTTTTCTTAGTTTTATCAACTATATAGACCAACCCAAAATAGTTTTATGTCTTCTTACAACTATACCAACTAACCCAATATGGTTGTGTGTATTCTGTCAATTACACTATCTAACTTGGAGTAATTTTGTGTCTTCTCCCAATTGCATTATCCAATCTACTTAAAAAATTAATCTTTTTCTAACTATAATGGCTATCATGACATAATATTATGTTTTCTCCCAACTATACTAGCTACCCCGATATAGTTTTTTATCTTCTACCTACTACACTATACATCCTAATATAGATTTGTATCTTGTATAAACTACATCAAATTTCCTAGTAAACTTCTTTTTTATTCTTTCTAAATGCATCAACTAACCCAATAAAGTTCATTTTTCATCATACTACATCATAACACCTGATACAATCTTTTTATCTAGCTTCCAATAATGATGACTTTCTACTCAATCATATTGACCAACCTAATATAGTCTACTTATTTTGACCAATAATTTTCTTCACATCTAAATTTTGGTTTTGTTTATCATGTTTTCTCCTATAATAATATTTCTTGTGAGTTTTAGCCCATTCTAATTTTGTATGGTTCAATATTTTCTTCCATATATGACTACCATTGAAATAAACTCCTCACGGTGAAACTATACTATAACTTTTCTCATGGCCAAGGCTCCCAATGATGATATGCCCACTTATGATAATACCTATAGTGAAATTAAAGATTATCACTATGGTCATGTTAGAGTATCTAGGATTGACTAATTTATATAGTGAAATGCAAATCATATGTGCACAACACATGTGACACACAAATAAAATGGAAAAAATTCAATGATGTAAAAATTCATAAAGCTTATATCTATTTTATTGTGAAAAAATTACACCCATTAACTTCATTTTCACCTCACTTCTCCTATTTACACAATAATAATTACACACAGGTAATATATTGTCTTGTTTTATTTATACTCTTTTAAGTATTGTATGCATTGAATGATTTAAATATATATTGAAGGTTATCATATATAATTGTGAATGGTTATACCTTTTCAACTAATTTAATTACTTGTTTACATTTATTTTTATATGTATAATTCTATATTTCATTTTTGGATGTATGTTTTTGTTTGCCCTAAAATGTGTAGATCATTGTATCTAGGGTTAAAAGGTTAGAAATAGCCTAGGGCACAAGGATGGTACACTATCTCTAAAATAGATCAATTATTTCTAAAACTTAGATAAACATATACTAAATTTATTTTGCTTAAATATGCTAAAAATATAAAGTACATTTATACTAGATTTTGAAATGATAATGAAAACAAGATACTTAATCGGTTATGATGTTAATACAAATATGGATATAGAACAAGTAGAAATTAGACTAGATCAAGATTTTGGAATAGTCGCCTGATTCTAGAAATAATACCTCTATAACTATGAACACTTGCATCAACCTGAGTTGGTTATGTCAACACTACTATTTAACTTGGGTGCAGGTGTCCAATACAAAATAAATACTAAGATTAGATGTGACAACTTAGATACTTTTGAGTTCAGTGGTGTCTTCACTTTGGTACATTTAGATCTAGGTTATGGACAATTTCTTCTTATCAAATAACAAAACTTTAGTTCTTCATCTTGGTAGTGGATGTGGTAAAAATGGGTTGGTGGTAACATAGTGTTGATCTATCCCAAAGACCCCTTTGTTAATGAGTATTTCCTATATAGCCAATACTCTAAAGCGATCCTTAATATTATGTACTTACCCCCTACGTGTTTTCTTATGTGTGAATCATGTAATGTGTGATAAGTATAATAGTGACCTAACTTGTAACTCAGAAAAAATATCTCTTTAGATGTTCCTTCAGTAATTTATATCGATAGATGTGTTGTTCCTATGACTAATATGGAAATAGGAGAAAATAGGGAAGCTTTTATCACTTGAGTGCTTGATATAATGCTTTTGGTAAGTTTTCTTGTGAGTTTTTAGGTTATTCTAGTTTCTTTATAGGTGAGGAATGAATGAGGATTGATATTATATTTATACCAATCCCTTTAGAGAATATCTCATGTTAAATAAATTAATCCAACCATGGGAATACATTTCATTTTCAAATTGGATGACTTTAGGACACTGAACCTTTACATTAGGAAAGGAAACTTGTGCCAATGTATGCATCTAACTAGAATGCAAGTGTCAAGGTAGTTGGAAAACATGTATGGGTCTAGAACTTATAGAGATGGAAGATAATAAATTTTATAATATTATTCAAAAGATATAAGGCATAGTTCATCAAATAGCATTGGTCAAACTAAGAGATAAGTAATTTGGCATAAAGAGATATTTCATGTGAGCCTTTTGGTAGTGGGAAAGTTCTAGAAGTTGAAGGTACATCCATGATATGTATTTTCCAAGTGTACAAGACTAAGGTGATATATAATTCATAAATAATGACTAAATTTTTCCCCTATTTAATCTAGTAATGAAATTACTAGTTTAAATAAAAATAAATGCATACTTGGGAATGTATAATACACCTTCTCTTTGCTTTAGTCTAACTTTAGTGCTTTACTAGTGATTGACCTAAAACAAAGAGAATGTTTTAGTATATAAAAAAGTATATATAATGCAGCTAAAATCATAATAATTATTGAAATTTAAAGAGAATAAGGTTTTGTATCACACCTATGTATTGAGGTAACCGTCTTACCTTTTGGTAATTTGATTTGAAATATATATCATTGTGTATCACTAAAATTGAGATTAGGATAAATACAAAATTGTAAAGTGCATATATATAAAGAGATAGAGAGATAAATTGGAGGACAAATGCCCCAAACCTTAGAGAAAAGATTATTTTCCCCCCAATAGTTGAGATTAGCTCAACCATGCAACCCAATCATACTTATAACCTGGTGAGTATGAGTGAACCAAGTCAAATCACACTATAAATCTTATGAGGTTTGACTATGTAATCAATTCCAATATATATAGCTTGGAAATATTGAGTGATTTAATCACCTCAACCATATCAAAAATTGAACTAACTACTTTAGTATATTGGCTCAAAACATTCCATAAAATTCCAACCTAGTGGGTGATGATAGTCCCTAAAAGTGTTTGAAATATAAAATTTATTTTATTTTTAAATATTAGGCACACATTGCATATCATATGCACCTAATATATTTATCATGATAAAACTATGTATAACAATGGTATTAATATATAGTATTGTGCCATAAATGTGTATCTAAATCATATAACTATGGATTCTAGATAATTTAAAACTATGTAAGTGTGAAAAACATGTTTTTCAAAACATGCCTCACTATAATCTTAATCTTAGAACCAATTAAGTTTGGAGAAAATGTTTCCAAAATGTTCCCCCACTATAATCTTAATTTAATGACTAGGGTAAGTTTGGAGAACATGTTTTTGAAACATGCCCCCACTATAATCTGAACTAAAAATTGGTGTAAGTGTGGAGACCATATTTATAAGGCATGCCCCCCACTTCAATATGAATCTAATAAATGGTGTAATTACCAATGTGGAAGAATTTTAAAATTGATATAAGTGCCAATGTGGATAACATGTTTCCAAAACATGCCCCACTGTAATATGGGTATGTTATACACTGAATAAGTGTGGATAACATGTTTCCAAAACATGCCCCCACTAAATATGAATTTCTGAAGTAATTTGGAATTCATGCCTCCATGACATGCCCCTATTAATATGACCAAACTTTTATTGTGAGGGAAATAAAAAAATTTAGTAGTTACTTTACCTCAAAAGGATAATATAAACATGTAAAATATGAATGTATCATGTAGCATAGATAAGGATCATGTATAGGTAGATATATCATTGAATCATGAATAATGTGATCACACAAATCCCTAATATACATGATGTAAATCATGGAAACATATATATAGTAACAGGACAATCTCTATAAGTAATCAAGCACACACACAAGAGTAGTCAAAAGAAAATCAAAATACAATGGTCCAAGGAAACCTCAAACAAGGACAATGTTTAAATTTTACACAATTTAAGGGACGTGAATTTTTCAAATGTTTATAAAGCAATAAATTACATATTCAAATGTTAACATAAAATAATAAATGACATTCAAATTTTAAATAATAAAATAAAGGCACAGGGGCTATACATAATGGAGCATATTCAAATGTTCAAACAAGTAAGACAATATCAAGGAGAGATAATCAAATAAGTGAATAAATGAAATCATAATCAACCATCATAAATATATAATACTAGTCCCTAGATATATGTGTTAGAAAAAAATGTTGAGTAAATAGCATATCAATCACATTGTAAAATATATAAGCATGGATAAATGCATGTGTAAGTACATACATGAGCTCAAACATGATAATTTAAAGTGACCATAGTATGATATAACCTAGATACATTATGGTCATAAAGGTGGATTCCCCCAACATCTCAGTGATGTGAGTAGAGGGAAAATACAACATACAAAAGTGCATAGATCATTTATCTATGTATGCCAAAATCACACTCAGAAGATGTTTGAAACATGCATATGTAGGAAATACCAATATGCCATATATCAACATGGAACCAAAAACATATATGCCTTGGAGATAATAAGATATGTAAATGCAAAACATCTTTTTGGATTTTTGAATTTTTTTATTATTTTTTTAATATGTGAAATTAAAATACTATCTTATGATCACATCTAAAGGATGGTCATAGGTATCTCCCCACTATGAACCTAGTGTAATAAATTGGTGATGATATCAAGGAGTGTGCATAGATTTAATATTTGGAATTATAATATTTTTTATCCTCTATGTATGTATAATATAACCCTATGGACCTTAATAAATAATAGGAGTAGGGATTAATTTAACCCATCATTGATTGGTTTGTGGTTTCTTTGGAACAATGATAATAGGAACATGTGTAGGTGCTCTAAATATCTAAATATGGTGCATAGTAGATGAGAATTCTAAGGAACCAAGTATGTATCTTTGATGAAATGGTATCTCAATAATTGTATGTGGTGCTTACACTTTTGAATAATATTAATTATATGAAGATTGGTAATTAATTTCCTGGGCATAAACTTCTCTTGTTTAAGAGGTTGTTCATATGGAATTATGAAAACTGTAATTACTCGATTGGAATTAATGTATTTAACACACCCATTCATTATATAAGGTACTTTTTGAAGTGTGTGTATCTAAATTTATCTAAATAACATATAAAATACACCCATAGAAGGTATAATTTTGAATTTATTAACCACATGTGAGGAACCCACTTATAAAGGTAAGTCAATCTCACCAAGAAACTATTGTGAGGTCCCATCAAATGATCTAAATGATCAGGTTAAATGATGTAATTCATGATTTGTATAAACCAAATTTTTAAGTAATATCATGGTATCAAAAATATTGATTAAACCATTTTCAGTCATAACACTATATATAGTTGGTGGTTAAGGTATGCTCAAATGAATAACGAATGAAGATCTAAGTCATCATCCCTAATCTCATTGTCATTAAATGTAATGGAAGGTATATAAACCATAGGAGGTATAGGTACCAATAATCTCATCCAATTGGTGATCATGATGAGATGGATAAGGGTGCACATTATATTCCATTTTCACTATTGGATCCCTATTTGAATGATTTTGAAAAGGATTGTTAAATATTTTTTGTTTTTAGTGATCACCAGGTTGTGAACTTGATTCCTTTGAAGGATCATCAAATTTAATATTTTGGTCATCAATCAGTAATTTGGTATTATTTTATTTAATTTAAATAAGATAGATAGAAAACTTATCCTACTTATTAATATCCAATCTTGGATAAGGTAATCAACTAATAATCCTAGTTAGCAATACTTTGTTATATCAGGGTCATGACCAATTATGGATATGTTAAACCTAACTAAGGTATATATAATTATAAAATGGTAAAGGATTAGATCAAAAGGCCTCTATAAATATTTCATCATATGATAACCCTACCTAGGTATTATAATGAGATAAATGTAAATTAGCTAATCCACTAGACTAACATACAAGTTAATCTAATAACTAAACATACAAGCTAATCTAGTGGTCCCCAGATTTTATGGCATAAATGGGGAAGATGATAAACAAGCAAAGATAATTCTATTAAAGACAATATAGAATTAATCTAATCAAGGAGAGATATAATTAAATACATTAGTTTTACAACATCTACTTAACTAAAATATGAAGGGCTAGGAGTATACTTACCTTCTTGAAGTGAACCCATTGTGCCTCAATATCTCCCTTGGCCAATGGTTCTTTGTAAGAGGTAGTTTTGTCTTGTAAGGATCACAAGGATAAATTATCTATAGGCTAAAATAATTCTCCTATGCTTCCAAAACCTCTATAATATAATTTATACTACTCCAAATAAAAAGCGTAAGTAATGAAACCTTTAAATGATAGTATATCTAGATTTGTGAGCTATAATAATGTGCAATTAGATGATCATTTATTTATAAATAAAGTGAAGGGGGTATTTATATCTAAGTATTGACCATAAACCTTCCTACAAATTTATTCAACAAGGTTGACTATGTCAAACTTTTTTGGTAAGAAATACAACCATTACACCTTGAACTAGGTCAACTTGGGCCAACCTAATTTCGTAACATGCACTAAATTCCCAACAAGGTTGACCAAGTCAACATAGTAGAAAAACTGAGTAAAGGGGGTGTTTTATTAGGTAATGGATATTTTGGATAGTGAATTACTTAGGAGAGTATACAAGTGGGTTTTTTATTTTTATGAAATACTAAAAGAGTAGCTTGTATTGATTTTAGGTAATGGTATAGGGGCTAACAATCCTATGAAGCACTAAAGGTTTGCCAACCTCTTTCCTAATGCAACATTTAAGGTGTGTACTCAAAGATATTGAGACTCAATAGGTTCCTGTAAGAGAGAAAACATTAGTAACTAATCAAGTTTTAAAATATTAAGTGTATACATATGCTCTAATCAAAACACATCACATGTCATGTAGTTGTAGCAAAGGATGGTGCTTTGGGAAAGAAAATAACAACACACAATGTTGAGCTTACAAATTGCATTAAATAATAAGAAATTGTTAGGAATCTAGAACAACAAAAATGCTCTGACTCCACTATTAGGACCCGAAAGCACCATTGACTACCACGTACAAGCAACTTAATATGAGGAAATTAACTAGAAGTAACAAGTAACTAGAATTCAGAAATAACACAGAATATGAGAGACAATACACAACTTGTATTAATACTCTTCCAGAAGGAAATACAATAAAGAAGATTGCCACAGTTCTTCTTCCTTACACACCTCTAGGGCTCCCACACCTCTAGGGCATAAATAGTAAATCTCTTCAAGAGCTCACTCTCTCTTACAGTCCCAACACACAACTCAAACATAGAGTTGGTGTTCACCTCCACCAGCCAGTAACAACACTGCCAGTCAACCAGTCAGTAACAATACTGCCAGTACACTGAGTATACACATATACTCAATCGAGTACACAACGCACTCCAAGTAGATCTCCCATGAACTTGTAATAACCTACAACTCAAATGATCTTACTTTGGAGGGAACTACCTTGCCTTCCTCTATGCTCTCTAACCGAGTACACACTGTACTCCAAGTAGATCCCCCCTGATCTTGCTCCCTATTGTGTTGTTGTCACCTTGATTCAGCGGCCACCTGTAGATCAACCTGGTTCTGCACACTTGCAAACCTTAGACCTCACACACAAAAACACCTATAGATCAATGATCTTATTTACCATGTAGATCTCCAAATGTGGCCTTGCACACATGCTAACCAAGATCCTACATACATGAAGAATCCTTCTAATTCTCTAAACCAGAACCCATACTTGGCACTGTGGCACTAAGAGGAACACACCTTGCTCTCTTCACTCTGAAGGAGCTAATATTTGCTCTCTTACTCTCTAGCACAAATTACAATACAGCCCATGAGTCTCTTAAATAGATCTCATGCAAACAATAATTAGATCTATAGCTTCAAGTCTATAATTGGCCTTCTACATGCAAACACCCAGTTTGTTAACTAACTGTCTATGAACTGGTAGTTCTGGAACTGCACAAGTGACCGATGTCGGTCCCTGTCTGCCTAGAGGTGACCGACACTAACTGATACATGATCGATGTCAGTTGCTCTTCTCACTGTATATGACCGACGTTGGCTGATTAGACTGACGTCGATTGCTCTTCAACTCAGCAACCTCCTTCCCTTTTTGCATTAGTGAATATTTTAGCTCCACAACCTAACAATCTCCCACTTGGTGATAAATAGCTGCACTATACCTGTACCTATACACCATCTAATTTGTTTCTTGGCTTATATCCCTCTTCAAGATCAACCCTGAAGACCAACCACCACAAAACTTGTGGTGAACCTCATGTCATCCAAGTAACCTACTGCATCTGCATCTACAAACCCATGTAGAAAAGAACTTGACCCTGCATAGCATGTTGACCTACTGTTGGTCCCTCTTAGATACTTGATAATCCACTAAACTTCCCTCCAGTGCTTCTTTCTTAGATTGGCTCCAAACTTTTTGACAGCTCCCACTGCTGGGAAAAACTCAGGTCTATACCAGACCTCATGTGATTTCAGACACTAAACTATCTAGCCCTTGGTGTGCTCCAGTTCTACATCCTACATATTGAACCTTGTTAACACCTGATTCACATCAGCTCCCACTGGAGACAAAATCAACCTGTGATCTTCCATGTCTCTCATGCCAAAGAATTTTGCTGCTCCAAATTCCTCATGACATGCCACTAAACTAACCTTACCCTTAGCTCAAAAAAACCCTATATGTCTGAACCTGATAGCTAGCATACCATCCACATACAGTAACAGGATAATGTTGCAATCATCATCCACCTGGTAAGACAAACACAATGGTTACACTGACATTGACTAAAGCCCTGCTTTGTCTTCCACCTGTCAAAACTTGTACCACTGTCCTGTAGCTTCCTCAAGACCATATGACCTAGCCTTCCATCTCACGTATCCATTCTCTCTATTCTTTAACTAAGGAATCCATTCATCTCTTAGTGCTTTTCATATTGGCTGGAAACCCTACCAAATCTCTCGTTTGGTTATGCATCCTATTCATGCCATGCTCCCACTGTTTCCTAGATCCTTCCTGCTCTATAATGAGTAATGAGTATAAAGAAGAGGAACAATGAATTTGAGGCTTACTTACCCTTTCATTCCTCCATATGAGCATTTGAGACTCCTTGACAGCTTGTTATCCACCCAAAATCTGTTACAATGACCGACCTCGGTCACCACACAATCTACATCTAATCGACGTAAGTTCCCATGTGACTATCCTTTCTACCAATGTCATTTTTCTAACTAACATCAGTCTTACCTGGTCATTGATGTTGGTTCTTTGACTGATGCAAGTAGCCACCCTACCTGACACCACCAGCTCTGGTCTACACATGACTGACATTGGCATTTGTCTGTTCAATGTTGATTCTCCTTGACTGATGCCAGTAGCTATGTTCACCTGTGAGTGATGACTTTTTACCTATGAGATCTCCATGGATCAAAACCCTATCCAAACCACCCTGCTCAGAGATGTCCAACCTTTTCCACTGATCTCTATCTGTCATCTCCTCTAGAAACACCAAGGATTTCCAGTTCTTAAGTCTGTCAAACACATCTGACTTCCTCTTAAGAACATGCATCTCCTTCTTGCTCATGTGACCAAGCCTACAAAGCCACGTCTTTGCAACAAAAGAAGAATTAGTAATATAAGTAGATAGATAAAGGATACCTACTTTGTTACCACCAGCTAATTCAAGTGCATCTGCTATGAGAGTTCTTGTGCATCTCTCATCACCCAACTTTCCTGAAGTAATTAGCCTTATCTTCAGAACCAGGACCTGCATGACCTCCTTCAACACCCATGTGTTGGCCACCTGCAATTTCAACTTCACTTCCCCTTTGACAATACTCTGACAAAGCTCACCAACCCCTCTATATGGGGCTACATAGAAAGAGGCAACAAAATCTATAAAAAAAGATTCTACTTTATCCAAGAAACATCCCAAAGCATCCTATGCAACAACACCTGCAACATCTGCTTCTTCAGTTTCTTCATGCTGATCTACTACCAACCAATAATCTTTATTTACCTGCTCTTTCTTTCCATAACACCATAATTGACCATTCATGATTTTCAATTCCTCCATTCTTAGCTTACTTTCTTCTACCATTGTTATACTCCCACTCAATCAAAAACCCTTGAGAGTGACCTGTAACCAAACACAAAACCTGCTCCCTGTAACCTTAGCTCTGATACCAACTGTCAAGAATCTAGAACAACAAACATGCTCTGAATCCACTGTTAGGACCTGAAAGTACCATTGATTACCAAGTATAAGTAACTTAATATGTGAAAACTAACCAGAAGTAATAAGTAACTAGAATTCAGAAATAACACAGAATATGAGAGACAATACACAACTTGTATTAATACTCTTCCAGAAGGAAATACAACAAAGAAGATTGCCACAGTTCTTCTTCCTTACACACCTCTAGGGCATAAACATTAAATCTCTTCAAGATCTCACTCTCTCTTATGGTCCCAACACATAACTCAAACACAGAGTTGGTGTTCACCTCCACCAGCCAGTAACAACACCGATAGTCAACCAGTCAGTAACAATACTGCCAGTACACCGAGTATACATATATACTCAACCGAGTACACAATGCACTCCAAGTAGATCTCCCATGAACTTGCAACAACTTGTAACTCAAATGATCTTACTTTGGAAGGAACTACCTTGCCTTCCTCTATGCTCTCTAACCGAGTACACACCGTACTCCAAGTAGATCCCACCTAATCTTGCTCCCTATTGTGTTGTTGTCACCTTGATTCTACTACCACCTGAAGATCAACCTGGTTCTGTACACCTGCAAACCTTAGACCTTGCACACACAAACACCTACAGATCAATGATCTTACTTACCATGTAGATCTCCAAATGTGGCTTTGCACACCTGCTAACCAAGATCCTACATACATGGAGAATCCTTCTGATTCTCCAAACCAGCACCCATACTTGGCACTGTGGCACTAGGAGGAACACACCTTGCTCTCTTCACTCTGAAGGAGCTAATATTTGCTCTCTTACTCTCTAGCACAAATTACAATACAGCCCATGAGTCTCTTAAATAGATCTCATGCAAACAATAATTAGACACCTAATTACAATAAATAGATCTGTAGCTTCAAGTCTATACTTGGCCTTCTATATGCAAACACCTAGTTTGTTAACTAACTATCTATGAACTGGTAGTTTTGGAACCGCACAGGCGATCGACATCAGTCCCTGTCTACCTGGAGGTGACCGACGTTGGCCGATACATGACCGATGTCGGTTGCTCTTCTCACTGTATATGATCGATGTCGGCTGATCAGATCGATGTCGATTGCTCTGCAACTCAGCAACCTCCTACCCTGTTTGCATTAGTGAAGCTTTTAGCTCCACAACCTAACAGAAATAAATGAAAGTAAATTATTGAAAAATACATACCTTCACTTAACTTGTATAATATAAATAGTGTGAGAATCAAATAGAGGTGTGTAATGTATGGAACATTAGGCAAACCTTAAACATAAGATAAAATTCATTTTTTAACAAAGATGTGATTAAGTATAGAAAAATTCTCTACATTGTCAGGATTCCATATTTTTTATGGTTTTGAAAAAGAGCTTTTAAAAGCATATTTATGATTAAAAAATTGAATGTTTTTGTAAATAATTAATAGCTAAATAAATTGTAAATTTTAAATATAAATAGGATTTTTAACAATTCATTTTTAAATTTACTATTTTGAGAAAACTAGAGCTCTATGTAACCAAAAAGAGTAATGAGAAAGACTATGGCATAAAGATAAGGAACATGAGGTGGAGGAAACATAGCAGTGACTGTTAGCATGATCTAGGTATGGAATATACAAATTTTTAATTTTTTGTCAATTTTAATTGAAAAATGAGGTAGATTGAAAAACTAAGTGTTGGGGAAAATCCATGTAGTGGAATTTGCCTAAAAAATTTTAGGCTGGAATAGGAAGTAGGAGGGTTAATGGGTAGGGGATAAAATGGTCATTAATGCCTAAAGCATTAATGATAAATGGGAAAAATATCACTACATAAACTAAATTGAGTCAACCAAGTTGACGTAGTTAAAAATGAATAGGCTAATAAGGGTGGTTGATTATGTAGTAATGGGCTGATGTAGTTTGTCAATATCTGGTCGACTATGCATATTAAAGATGACCTAGTTTGAAAAAGTTTAGGGGTCAACCACGTACATTTTGGTTAACAAAATATTATTTATAGGTGGTTGATGTAGTTTAAAGGAGTGGCTAATTTCATATGAAGTGGTCAATGTAGTAAAATTAATTGGTCGACATAGTATTTAATGGTTGACATAATTATGTTGGGTGGTTGACTTCATATCAAATGGATGATTTAGATTAATTTATAACAATGGACAACATAGTTAGTTATGTGTCTGATTTTGTATAATAGTTAGATTTGGGCTGACATAGTTATGTGGCTGATGTAGTGTAAAATTTCAATAAATGTCAAAATAGGTTGATGGAATAGTTAATTTTCATGTATCATTAAGTTTTTATGATGTATTATGGTTATTATATAATGTGGAAAACTAATATGTGTTTTTTTTGTTTGATATTTTGTAGAGGTGATGGAGGATATGGCATTTAGTATATGTTATGTGGTTACCTAATTTATTAGATAGAAATAACTGATGATCACATATACTCAGCATTATCGATCTTTAGAGGGATTATGTAAATGTGTCATATCCCACTAAGTGTTGACTTATTCATCATTTTTTAAGAGCATGTTAGTGACTAACAAACACTTTTAGATGGGTGGTGGATGGGGATACTATTGAGGTGTGTATCACCCTAGAAGGTGTCCATGTTATTCTATGACTTCTTCTTATAGGAACTCCTATGATTTATGATACCACTGACATATATCTAGAGAGATGAGCCCTATCCCTATGGGATATTGGTTTGAAGAGGTATTTTTATGGTTTACAAGTACATATATTTGATGTTTATGTATTGGTAATTATGTATTTTTGGAAGGCCATTATTGGCCTTGTGACACGCTGTGTGATCTTTCACAAGTTAGATGGTAAGGTGCCACTATACATGGTTGTCTTGTGTCATTATATACTAGATTAAGTTACTATGTATGAATTAAGGTTGGTTATTTGTGTAAATTTAGTACATGATATGTATATTATTATTTCTTATGGGTAGATGACTATAGGCCCCATGCTCTTACTTAGTAGTTGGATTTATGAGTGATTTCTTATGTATTGACCAGCTAAATTACTCCATGTTATAAATTATGGTTTGCTTCATGTTTTTATATGGTGATAAGACCATTTATTTAGTTTGTACCTCATATCAAAGTGCTGTAGATTATGATGTGAGGATATATTATTTGGTAACCCTATATAGGTATTATAGGTAGTTGGCCTTCCTATCCAACTATTTCTCATAGATTATCCAATGTTTAGATTATTGGACATTATATTTAGTGGGTAGAGACACATCCAATTGTTTATCTACCTAGTTAGATAGGGTTTTGACCTCTAATAGCACCACTAGTAGTGCCTACATATTGGGCATAACATGTGAGGAATTTGAAGGGACATGGAGGTGCATGGGTTCTTATAGATGTACATATTATTTGACCATGTTAATCTATAACTTGGATTGATGATAATAGAAAGGCTTAAGTGGCTTAGGAAGAGGTATCATTTATAATATAAGATGTGGAGGTGGTGATTTTTATGCCATAAAAGGTGTTACAGTTACCACTATATGCACCATGATGATGAAGACATTGATAGGTGTAGATGCATGTGGAGGAACATAAGGAGGTGGACCCACAAATAAAGGTATTTGATTAGGGAGATCTTGTTTCACAACCTTCATAGAGTTGGTCTGTAGAGAGATAGAATCAAATTGGATCATGGCATGCTCATATTCTCTAGCCTAGTTTTGCATCAACTTAGAGGCATAATCCAATGGAGGTACTTCATAGGCATGCCAATGGTGAGACTATTATTGGTAATTGTTTTGTGTTTAGTATATAGATGGTGTTTTCTTTATTTTTTTGGTTTTATATTTTTTTCTAGATGTTTTGGAGATATATATGTGTGTGATCTAACGAATATTTGGTTTTGTGTTTTACATATACTTCATGGGAGGAGTTCAGATAGTTTATATTAGTGTGGGAAACACATCATGATATTTCAAATGATGTCTTACTACATCATGATACTACATTTATGGTTGATACTATTATTCCCTATTTCCTAGTGTATGATAGTTGGTTTTAATCAAAGAAAATGTTAGTTTCCTATAACAAAAAAAAACTTGGAGGTAATTAGGATAATTAGTTTCACAATGGTGGAAAATTAGGTTGGAATGTGTAAAATAGTGTATGTCAATTATGAAGATTAACTATAAGATGTAGTCTCTAGACCATATCATCCAATCATCTATCTACATGTTTTAGATGGTTTTCTACTTTAGCTAGCATGGCTATGATCTAAAAAATAGGGATATCAAATGACAACATGATGGCTAAATGATACTTACACTGCCATCTACCAACATAGTCATCAAATAGTATTGAAAACACATATGTCATTTGGTAGTGTGTTTTTGAATGATAGCATAGATTTCAAAGGATACCTATATTATCATTAGACATTGCAATTATAAAATGGAAACAACACTACTGAGTGGTGGCATGGTTGTCAAGTGATAGTTATGCTACCAGGTGTTAGGATAAACTTTGGGTGGTAGTAGTGTTACCATCTGGTATCAAATATGTTGAGTGACATGACCATTATTTGATGCCTGTACAATAATCTAAAAGCTTTTTTCCTATTTTATGCTTGATTTTCCATTTGTAAATCTCTATCTTCATTCATCAATTGATACTATATTCTTATTTACTCTCATTCATTAGCTTTGTCTTCTTGTCATCTAGCACCTGGTACTATACTTGGGGGTATAAAGTTATATATATATATATATATATATATATATATATATATATATATATATATATATATATATATAGTGATGAATGCCCTTGGATTAGTTTTCTTGGTACTAATGACATACATTTGTAATAGAAAATTTATTTCAAAAAATAGGTGAGTTAACTCTTAAATTTAAATTCTACCCAAAAATTTAGGCGTTCCCACATTGTCAGGTACCCCATAAAATTGTCAAATGCTGACTTCAAAAAATGGAATATTCATAAATTAATGAAGATTTTCCACTAAAAATCCATGGTTATAATTGGTTGGTGAGGCAACATGAGAGCTTTAGAGATGAAGAGAGACATTTTAGTTACAATTAGGAGTGGGTGATGGAGAGCTATGAACCTAATAGATAGTGGCTACGGATAGGCTACTCATATGGAAATGTCTAGAGAGTTGGGACATGTTCAGGCCCAAATGGCCAATCTACATGGATAACTAGAAGGCCTACATTCATGTATAGAGTCACTATAGTATACCATGTGAATGGGATAGTCCCAAGCTTTGATGAGTAGTGTGAATTATCCACCAAATGGATAGGGTGGACCACATCCATAATGATGTTAATAAATTATGCTTTTTGCATGTTGTTATATTGTATGAAACATTTGATCCATTTATATATAGATATATTGTTTGTTTATTATGACTCATAGATGTTTGGGATGTTATATATGTATGTATTTTCCATTTTAACACATGTGTTGAATTTATTATATAAGCTTATGATAAAATGTATGATGTATTTTGGACTCTTTTATAGCAATTGTGAACAAATGCATGGCTAAACAAAATAAAATTAAAGTAAAGTAAATGTATATAAATGATGAGTATTAAATCACATGTAAATATATAAATGTAAAACACACTAAATTATGTTGAAAAGCATATAAAAAATAAGTGAAATGAAATGATAAAATGTGACACATAATACATAATCAAGTTGGGGAGTATGTAAAACATTAATATTTTGAAAATAGTAAAATATAATTTAATACAATAAACCAAGTTGATAAATGTGTAAAACATAAGTAAATTCAAAAAATGCAAAGAAAATTATAACACAATAAATCAAGTTGAGAAGTGTGTAGAACATAACAAGTAAAAAGATTATCAAAATCAATAAGTATAGTTATTTTTGTGATTAATCATGGCATGAAGTTTTGGATTATACTTTTTGAGGAAATCCCAGTCCTATCTAAGGTCTTACACTATAAATCACAAAGGTTAAACTAATGAGGTAAATTCTAATAATGGGAAATTGTTTTATGGATGATAAGAAGATGTCTATGAGGAAGGCATGGTCCTATCAAATGTCTTACATTGAAAAATCACAAAAGAGAAAATCAAAGGGGTATGATTAAATAACAAAAATATTCATCAAGGAAGAATATTTTGAATTTTTTAATGAAATAGGGAATGGATAAATCATGACATAGGTGTTTATAATAAACCTTAGTAGGCATGAGACATATTAAGTAAATAGGTGTTGATTGGTTCTTTAGCAAAAATGACCAATTAATAATAAGTTTATAGTGTTTTTGACACACTAAAAACCTCTCTTACAAGGATATCCTAATAAATACCCAAGGTTTCTTCTACCCGGTTTACACACACTGATCTTCACTCAATGGCTTGTTGTGACCATTCTATTTAAAGGGGCTTTTGTTGGTTACTAGGGTATTTTAGATAAATTATTAATTTTTACTTGGTCTGGTGGACCTGTGACATAGGGGATCAACATATATGAATTTAACCATAGAAATGCAAATTATCTAAAATAGGTTCATTGATTTTATACAATCAATAGTACAACTCAACAATAAATAGATTTATGCAATCAAGATAAATATACAAACTCATATTATAGTTTTAAAATAAACTAATCTACTCTAATAGACTAATAAAAAGAGAAAAATAGGTAATGTTAGGTAGAAAAGAAAATAATTATCCCAATTTCAAATGTAGAATAGCATGATTCTATTAAGTAGACAAATCCTTAGATAAACTAGTCCTTAGTTGAGCCAGACCTAGCACAATTCCAACTAAGGATAGTGCAAGAGTCTATGGGATGAAGTAACAGATACAATGAGGAAAGGGACACCATATACATGTGCACACTAAGTTTATCAAATGAAAATTATTTCAAAATATATATATATACTAAGTTTATCAAATGAAAAATATTTCAATATATATATATATATATATATATATATATTAAAGGATCAATTGGGATTCATTAGATACTCAAGTGAGTTATGGACATGGCTTCCAAATAACCTCAAGTTAGAAAACTAACTTATAAATTAGGAAAGATGCACACAAAAAAATGACTAATCTACTTAACTAGGGAGAACTAGGAATTCTGGTCCACTAATCTATTCTATTCTAAGGGATCCAACCCTTACTACAATGCAAGAGCTGATCTTATATGGGTGTGCATGCTTTAGGAGTTAAAACTCAAATTCAAATTTCCCACAAATGGGGCAATTAAAAAATTCATTGATGATTGAGTGAACATGGTTTTGACTCTAATTGATTAGAGGCATGTGCAATTAATGTTGGTAACTAAAATTAGTTGGGATTGTATCAAGATAACTAGTGCCCACATCCTATGTAACTAAAATCATGCCTCTTCAAGGCAATCCTTTGTGTTTTATACTTTTTTCTTGATCCCAATCTACAAAAGATACTTTGGTTAATTCATTTTCCCATATTTTTATTGAATTTCATCTTTTATGAGTGATTATTGGTGAGGAATATATATACGGCTTGATTCATCAAATAAAATTGAATTCACAATCAAATCTTAACTTTTTATGATTTTTATGCCCATAGGGGCTATCAAATTTATTTTTCATTCCTTGTTGGTTGTGTTATCAGTGTGTCCTTTGTTTTTACATTTACATACCATGCATCTTCTCCTCTCTATTATGCTACTCATCTGAGGGATTTTATGCATGTTAACTCTTTATATCACAATGAAGTGATATTTTACCATGTGGAATCATCTTACTCACCTAAAGCACTAACATCACTGCTAGACTTCACATACCACCTTGAGGCTAGAGACTTTTGATATTTCACCATGTGGAATCATCCCACTCACCTAGTTACATAGAGATTTCTACTTTTTATAAATATGTTTGGGATAACAAGTCATTAGGATGGTTCCATATGGTAACATCCTACTTGTTTTCTTGCCTAAAGGCTCTACCTCTATATGTATATTTTTGGGATAACATATCATTAAGATGAGACCACATGGAATCATCTCATTAACCATATTTCCTAGAGGCTTTGCATTACATGGTTTTAGATAGGATCAGTGAGTTGTCAGGATCTTGACACTCAGTAGCATCAAATTGATTTATTCACCCAAAGGTTTGTTGATGTAGAGGCCCACTAGGCAAACTTTAAAAATAAACTAAGTCTTGCATGACTATGAAAAGATACCAAGTTTCTTAGGGAAACTCTTTGAATAAATTGATTAAGTCTTGTTGAGTGTAAATATAACAAATGGCTTTATGTAAAGATGTAAAATTGACTAAGTGTCGAAAGGATGGTAACTAGGAGCTTTGATAAATTTCCATCTAAATTTAGGATTGGTGTAATCACCTGAGTAAGATAAAGAAACCTCAATCAAAGTACTTTAAATATAAATCTAATAGTTATGAAATTTGAATTAAAATGGCTAAGTATTTTGAAATGCAATAAAAATCATGAAG
The DNA here is from genome assembly GCA_037957365.1 of Torreya grandis. NCBI lineage: Eukaryota > Viridiplantae > Streptophyta > Pinopsida > Cupressales > Taxaceae > Torreya > Torreya grandis. Next base: position 516,628 of record JARHVA010008051.1, on the reverse strand, counting down.
GATTAGTGAAATAAATTCATTTTAAAGCAACTTTCATCTATTTTAAATAAATTGACTAAGGCAAAATATAAGCAAAAGTGAAATTTTAGTCAATGTAGATCAAATTAAAGTAAATATGAACTAAATTACTAAGGAAAATAAGTATAAAACTTTGAAATAGTTGAGTAATTTACATAAACCAAAGGAAAAATGGTCTAAAAAGAAGCTGTAAAATGTGTTTCAAAACCATAGGCATGAAGATAGACCAAGACTTAATAGAATCAGGTAAATTCATATTTTTAACTTAATGTAGCCTATGTTATTTCTATGACAAGTTAAGATGTAGATTTAATTATTTAGGATTAACAAAAATAATTAAATCTCATTAAAACTCAAATATTCACATCTAGAAAAGCATGCACTTCCAAGAATGTTGATTTAACAAGCAACCACCAAAACTTCTTAAGATATAAGATTAGATTCCAAAGTAAAAAAAGGTCTTTATTTTTATTTTAAAAATAGGGTGTGTTGTAAAAACAACAAAATATGGTGAATCCTACTGAAAAATACTCATGAGTATTTTAATAATCCATAATCTATGATTTCAAAAGAATAAAAGCATTAGCTAGAGAAATCACTTAGAACAAAAGAAAATTCAAATGCACTAAATTCAATAGGAATAAATGACATATTGAACTAAGAATATATCCAAAGACTATCCAAGTGTGTGATCAAGTGTGAGGAAGAAAAATATTTTTCATTTTAGCTTGGGGGAAGTAGCATGGGCATTGATTTCCTTCCATTCAGGAATTTATAGCCCAGGAAAGATACCTCTAGTACCTTCCAAAGGCCTTGATCCACTACCAACCAAGATGGAAATCCTATCATGGAAGTTACCAAGATCACCCTTTCAAGGTGAAATTTTAGATATTACATTTTATCTCAATTCTTTTGAAAGGTGTTTTTGCATTTTCATTCATTAAGGGTTGGGGACCAAGCCACAAGTAAAAGGAAATCAAAAAATTCATGACAACTCAAGGCAAACTATAATTGAAGATATGCTACATTTTTATCTAGATATTTTATTAAGTGTATTAGATGGTTTTGGATAAGATAATAGATTTTATAAATTCACAATTTCTATTCAGAATCATTGACCTTTGAAATTAAAAAAATAGACAAAGTAATCATAGTAGTTAACATAATATTTTCAATCAAATTTTTTAATTAGGTTATTTGATCACCATTTTTGTTACTTAGATAACAACATTTCTATTCATTAATTTGATTAACAAGGGAAACACAAGAAAAAAGAGTTTGGACAAATCCAATAATGAAAGTTAAAAACAAACAAATCAAACCTAAGCTAATAATAAGGGATAAGAAGGAAATAAAAAGAAAAGAAAAGAAGGGAAAAGAAAATATTCACAGGTTTTTTCAAGCAAACGCATGCTTGAACCAATTAGACATCTTATTGTTTTTAGTATTTTTAGAAGGGCAAAGGAAACATCTACTTGAATTTATGTTGTCCCTTGTGATAGAATACCCCTATCCCATAAATATTTATCAATGTTCTTTCCAATCAAATTAAGAAATTTAAGATTGTGAAATTAAAAATTTTGTTTATAGTTAATTTAAATAAAGCATTTGGGATAGGGTGAAGAAAAGACATCATCACATGCATTATATTGTAGTGAGGAATACGGCTGAGAATTCATACATACTAGACTGATTAGAAGATCCAACCTAATAGTGGCATGTTCTTGGTTACAACCACTAGATGAATATATTGGTGGCTAATTTTTTATGTAAAGGGATGCACACATGGCCTCTACTATGGAGAGGAACATTTGAGTGCTATTGAAAATTTCAAAGGTAACATTAAACTAAGAGAGATCATCAATTTTGAACTCTTCTATCTCATTTTACTCAAAGTGACAACCTCCTTCTTATTGATTTTCCTTAGGTTCATCCTCCTTCAGTGATGAGGGGGAATCCAAACTATTACCACCAAGATGTTGACCATATTAAATCATTTTTTAAATGTAGTAGTAGTAACTAAGGGAAATAATGATTTATATGCATTGCATGCATCTTGTTCATATAATATTTCTAAATCCTCTAATTTTTCCTCTAGATGATTACAAGAGATGTTTGATTGTTCATTTTGTGAGGGCATCACTTTTTCAATTACACTTTTGTCACTAGGTCACCTTATATAAATTCTACTTCTTCATCTTTAGATTCATCATCACTACCACTATAGCCTTAAAATAATGGATTGGACTTGTGAAATGGGACACTATCAATGTGTGTGACCAACTCAGCATCACTAACATAGTGAGGTTCACATAATCCACATGGTGCACTAGGGTATGCAATCTCATACCTTGGATTTTGTATTACCTATTGATTATCTCCCATAATAAATGGTATTTGATTAGTAATAGCACATAATGATACTAAATCACTAAAATAATATGAAGCAACCTAATAGCTATATATAGAATTAATCGAGTTACATTCATTAGAATAGTAAGCATGGATCTCATTTGTCATATGGAAATTTGGTCAGATGAAGTCTTGGGTAAATAATTTATTTTAAGGCACATATTGATCCATGGCTTGACTAGAAAGAATGTAAATCAAAGAATTTTGGGCATAAATGCTTTATTGTTCTAAAGGATAAGAAGGATCAACAATAAATCCCTATGTCACTAACTATTATTCTACATTCATAGCCTCTTGATAGACCAATGTTAATGATGCAAGAGTTGAAGGGTTCATTTTAATGAACACCACAATTAGTGGATATAAAAAATTAAGTTAAATCACTATTGTTGTGACCTCTTCTTATAGGAAAGGATAATTTAACTTAGTTTATAGTTGATGGAATCTATATTTGAATACACTAGTTTGTTCATTAGTCTCTTTATAGGTTGTTGCAAATTGATAAAATAAGATAAAAGGGTCAATAGGCACACTAAAATAGTTAAGGAATAGATTCTCAAACATGGCCTAAGTGGTGATTCACCCTTCTAGTAGACCAAGGTACTAAGAATAGGCTATTTGATCCAATGATAAGGGGAATAGGTGATAAGCCACATCCTCGTGTTTAATCTACCTTCTAATAATGGATTCATCAAAATATTGGATGTGTTCTTTAGTAGTATTGACCCTACCATAAGTATAATTTACACAAAAAAATAGGGTTTTTGGGCAAGTCATGGGAAGGTATTTTAATATTAATAGGATAAATATGTTCTCATATCCATGAAAGGTCTATTAGAGGACTTAAATAACCATTTTACAAATCTAAGAACCTGGAAAACAACTAGGCAACTTCTTAAAATTAAATAATGGGATTAAAATAATACAACTCAAGCCCTCATTCTAGTGTCATTCATTTGATCAGTCCTTTGGCACAAATGGATAACCAATAATAGGTTTCTAGTGTTTCTGACATATCAAAAACCCATCTTGTAAGGAGCTCTGAAGAACTAGCCAAGGTTTATTTTACCTAGTCTAGGTACACTGATCTTCACTCAGTGGTTCATTGTGACCATTCCATTTTAAGGCACCTCTACTAGTCATTAGGGTATTTCAGATAAATCATTGATTTTTACTTGGTTTGGTGGACTTGTTGCCATGGGGATCAGTAGATTTAAATTTAACCATGGAAATATAGTTGATCTAAAATGGTTCATTTATTTTATACATTCATCAATGCAACTACAACAATAAACATAACTAAGTAATCAAAATAAACATGTAGACTCAGATTACAACTTAGAAACTAAATTAATTTACTCTAATAGACTAATAAAAATATAAAAAAAGGGAAGGGAAGGGAAGTGAGAAAAAAGAAGAAGGATCCCAATTTATAATGTATACTAGCTTGATTTTTTTAGTAGACAAATCCTTGGATAAACCATTTCTTAGTTGAGCCAGACCTAGCATAAATCCAACTAAGGATGGTGTAAGAGTCTATGGGATGAATCAAGAGAGACAATGAGGAAAATAGGGTCACCATATATATGCATATACTAAGTCTATCAAATGAGAAATCTTTCAAAACAATATATTTATATTAAAAGATCAATTGGGATTCATTAGATACTCATTTGAGTTACAAATATGGCTTCCAAATAGACTTGACTCATAAAACTAACTAATAAAACAAGGAAGATACATGAAAACAAATGATTGATCTACTTAACTAGGGATAACTAACTAGTCTAGTCGACTAATCCATTCTATTCTAAGGGAGTCAACCCTTATTAAAATCTAAGAACTAATATTATATAGGCATGCAGGCTTAAGGATTTATAACTAAAATTCAAATTTCCTACTAATGAAATTATTTCAAAAAATCATTATTGATTTAAGGAATGTGGGTAGGAATCTTTTATATTAGAGGCATGCACATAATTTGTGTTATTGAAACCATGCTTTAATTGAATGTTGGTAGTTGAAAGTAGTTGGGATTGCATCGAGATAGCCAACTACCCACCTCTTAAATAGCTAAAATTATGCTTCCTCTAGGAAATCCTTTATTTTTATGCTTTACGTTTGATCCCAATGTGTATGCCATACTTTGGTTAATTCCTCTACTCGTATCCACATTGGATTTTTTATTTTATGATCAATTATTAGTGAGGAATAAATTTTCAAATTGATTCAACAAATAAAATTGAGTGTGTGGTCAAATATCATCCTTTGATGGTTTTAACATCCATATGGGTAATCAATTTTATGTTTGTGCCTTATTATCTACACTATCAACATGTTCTTTATTGTTATAGGTCATTTCCATGCATATTATCCTCATTTTTTTGCTTCTTAACCAAGGGATTTTATGCATGCTAACTATTTATATCATGGTAAAGTGATATTTTTGCCATGTGACATCATCTCAATCAACCAACTCTCTAACAACATTGTTGGGATACATGGATTGCCCTCGGGCCATATATTAATGATATTTCACCATGTGGCATCATCCCACTCTCCTTATTTCCTAGGTATTGCTAATATTATATAAGCATCTCTTAGATAATGGGTTGTCAAGATGGTACCAAATGGTATAATCTCACTTGTTCACTTGCGTAGAAGATCTACCTCTATTTGTATCTTTCTAGTATAGTAACTTGTCAAGATGAGGCCATATGGAATCATCCCACTAACCATATTACCTAGAGGCTTCAAATTGTATGGTTTCAATTAGGATTAGTGAGGCACCGAAATCTTGATACTTGGTAGCATACCACTAGTCCTCGTACTTGGAGCTTTGATGGCATAAAGGTTCACTAGTAAAACTTTAGAAGTTGACTAAGTCCTATGGGATGATGAAAATATGCCACATAACTCTAAAAAACTCTTTGAAATTTTTTCTAAGTCCTATTGAGTGAAAATATGACATGTATCTATTAAAACATGGTCATTGATGTCTTAAGTTATCATTGATGTCAAGAAGAGCATGAGATACTAGTGCATTAATGATAAATAAGTTGTGATTGATATCATGGAGAGTATATGGCATATGTGTAGGTCAGTGAGGACAAAGAAGAGGTTGTGAAGCATCAATATATGTCTTGGTGAATTTCTAGTGTGTCATTTGATCATTTGGAGAGAGAAACATGGATATTCTAGCCTAAGAAGGACAAACCCATCATAGACCATCACACATGTATAATGAACTGATAAGTTTGGAATTTATTGTAGGTACTCAAAAATTAAAACTTGGTCAAAGGTTTTATGGAAATGTTCTCCATATAATGCTCTCCATATATATCACTTATTATAGTGTAAACCATTGGTATTATAAACCAATTTCTTAACTCTCTCTTTCAAAGTGCATACACAGCCAGATAGGCCATTTTAGATTTCATGTTTAACCTTCTTAATCTCACTCTAGAACTTATATCAAGAATGTATAAATAATTTAGGTCATAAAAAACAACATAATATCCATTATATGAATAATCTAGGTGTATATATCCTCCAACTCACCATTCTCAGAAACTTATTCAAAACTGTCAATCTACCTTAAAACACAATCATGAAGAATGTGACCTCTAAAATTTGTATAAACACTTTAAAGTCACACTACATATATGGATATAAACTTTATGAAATTAGGGTAATCATAAAATCCATTAGGCACCTTATATCAGGATTAAACACTTAGAAACACTTCTTCAAAAAATTCACTCTGTTCTGCTAGAAATTGTAAAAACATTGTCAAATTTGACAAGATATAAGTTCACTTGTATATAATTTCATTAATAAATTATACTTTGAGATTTTTAATTAAGGAGTATAATAAAAATTTTATTACCAATGGTTTACACTATAATAAGTGATATATATATATATATATATAATGGTATATACATACATACATACATACATACATATATATATATATATATATAATGGTATATATGTTACATATAAACTATTAATGTGAAATTTAAGTCATGAAAGTGATCTTACATGAGCTAAAGTCAACATGTTTCAAGACTGTGTTTTCAAGGTCTTTGATAGTTTTCTATGTTAGTGAGAAAGAAGTTTTTGAGTTATTTTGCCTAATATGTAAGTGTAAAAATAATGGTGTGTTTTTATATATAATATAGGATATAAATAATTAATTATGAGTGTTTTAAATTGCATATTCAGGTGTTGGTAATCAAAGATTATTGACTATGTTTTGGATCACATGAGCAGTTCTAAGTAGTCATCTCATAGAGGTGAGTTTGGGGTGTTTTAAATAGTGATTAAGAATATATTAAATATTAATATGTTATGGAGGTATAAAATTATCATTTTAATGTGTTTATCTTCATGATAAGTCCCTTTTCAAGTGTGAAGAGTCAAATATTCTTGATTGTAAATTGATAGTGTTTGACTATTCTAAGTGGTCATATTACAATAATGTATTTGAGAAATTTTGAACTATTTAGTGATGTATAATGGAAATTTCGGTTACCATTATGTCATGGATGATGTATTATTGTATTTTTTCTAGTATTTTGTTTGATAAAATTTATTTTATGCTTTAGTTATGTGAGCCAAACTTTTTCTATGTGTGCAGGCCTAATGGCATGGACCAAGGAGTGATTTTGTCTAAAAGGTGGTATGGATATATATGGAAGTTATAGAGGGTATAATTTATTTATATTTAAATTTTTTGATGTGTTTTTAGAGGCTAAAATTTTTTTAAGGGGTCCAAGTTAAATGTGTGCTTAGAGTAGACCTAATTGCATTAGGTCTCCCTAAGGCATAATGGAGGTTTTGGTCTAAAGAAGTATTGGCCGACCTATATGATGATTTTTTATAATTTTAAATGTGTTTTATGACCCATTAAAAGCATAAAAAAAGTGTGTTAAGTTTATTGATTGACCAATATGGGTGAGATCTAGTGTTTGGTATAAATACAAGGCAAAATAGGCTTGTTTGGGCTAGTTAAGGGATATGTGAACATAATCAAATAAAAGAGCTATTTAAGGAGTAGAGTTAGGTCATGTAGATAATAAATAGGATAAGATAATAAATTATTATTATCTAATAGATATGTTTCAGGTGGATAACCAAGTCAATTAACCTAATGAGCCTAGAAGAGGCATGTTGAGCTAGTAAGCCTAGAAAGCTATTTGAGAGGGGTAGAAGGTCAAGGAGAGATGAGTTGATTTTATGTTGATATACCATCATATATTAATAAAATATGTATTTATGTGTATTATAGAGAGTTTAAATCAAATAAATAAGATAGAAGAGCTAAAAAAGAGGTCACCATCTATTGGTTGAGTAATAAGGTGTCTTGAGGTGATCAAGCTTATCTTGGTTGAGTTGGTGCTTGGTCAAGAGGAATTTGGATATTCCTTATAGGTTTTATCTTTAATAAGTGTCTTTTAATTTTCTGGTTTGGTTCTAAGTCACTAGGGGGTTGGATCCTCCTTGCAGTTTGGTGCTTGTTAAAGACTAGTTGAGTGGGTGCTTGACTAGGTAGGGGTTGGAGCTCCTTATGGGATTGGTGCCTCACTAAACATTGATCCATTGCTTATAGGATATTATTCAAAGTTTTTTTTTAGTGTGTTTATCCCAAAATAGGTTTTACCACATATCTCTTGTGTGCATGTGTTGATATCATACTTTTTGTCTATGTGATTGTTTCTCTATGCATTATTTGCTTACATGATTGGTTTGAAAGTCTATTGAATTGTTTATGGAATTTAAAGTTAATTTTGTACATTGATTAACCCCCCCCCCCCTTAATGTTTATTATTTCAACATTTTTTTATCAGATTAGGTCCTTTGGATGAGGCTTGATAGATTAAAGGTGATCCTAGAAGCACAAGATTGCTAAGTAGCTAAGGAAAGAGAATCAAGAGTTGAGATCAATGGTCAAAGGTATTAAAGATAAGTTTAGTATATTTGAGACAATAAGGATTAATTTTATTTCCAAGGGTTATGAAAATGAGATGATCATCAGGAATCTTAAATAATAGGCTAAGTCCTTTATAGAGCATGAACGAGAGATGAATCATTTTCAAACTAAGATTGAGAAACTGGTTGAAGCAGTCAAAAAAGATAGAAAGATCATCAAGGATCTGAAGAGTCAAATAAATGATGTAAAGACAAGTTTGAGTTTAAAATAGGAATAATGTTCTAATTTGAAATCTAATTTGAGCTTTTTGAAGGTAGAGATTGAACAAACCAATGTCAAGTTGAAGTCTTGTGAATATTACAAAATGGCCTCAAGGAATAAGTTGTCATGGGATCATGGAAGAAAGAACAATAAGATAAAAGATAATTTCAGTAGTAATATTTACTAAAATTTTCCTAAGACTAGTCATATTTATATATTTTTCTCAAGTAGGTTCTCAAGTCATGATAAGAGATATAGAGCTTCTAGACTAAATGAGAAAGGTCAAAGATGGGTATGGAGACCTAAGATAGTTAAGTCAAATCAAACTAGGCCCAAGATTGATTATGTATTACTTGATGTAGTAGATAAATAATCAAATAAGAATATAGTTTAAATAGTTGAGAAGATAAACAACATCATGGATGTTGTGGATAGTGAGCCAAAGAAGGTTGACAAGTCCAAAAAAATTATAAATGAAAGCAATCAATTTCATAAGTGCAGGATGATCAAGGAGGTAAGAGAAGATATGTGGTAATCCTATAATTACACTTTTTTCTAACCACTATGTAATGGGGTGTCTCTATCTAAGATTCATAGAGGCATTCATCATGCAAAGAAGTGAGTGGTGGCTAGTCAAGGGCCTATGATGTGCAAAAATATGTTGATGAGACATATTGATGATATGAGGTATGTTTGAGACTTCATGTGGGATAAATTTATGAACATATATCATTTTTTTTATTGTTATGGTGTTTTATAATATATGCATTGAGGTCTTCAAGTGGTTTTTAGGTCTACAAGAGTGCCTAGGGAGCATGTGTGAGATGCTTCAAAAGTTTCAAGAAATTTATTTATTATGGCTAGATGCAAAATAAGTGGTTACAAGTATGTGGAGTTATTTATGGAAATATTTTAGAATATAATGATGTGATTTTTTATTAAATTTAGTTTCAAATTACATATATAGAGCAAGAAGATCAATTTTTAGGCTTAGTCCTTGCATGAGAGACCTAGTGTGAAGGCACAAGTTTGGTAGCTTATCGAGATGAGTAGTAAGAGACTTATGTGAATAATTTTGGAGTCATGTAAGATTTGTATGATTTTATTTGAAATTTGAATAATTTTTTATAATAATATAATAATTTTCAAAGTGTGATCAAAGTCCAAGTATAACTGGCAGTCCTAGGCCTGGTGTGCAAAGAAACCTAGTGAGGCCTAATAAGGTGTCAAGTTGAGTTCCTAAGGTAACTAGAGATAATGTAAGATTTTATAGAGGTATAATATGTTTATTAAATAATTATAATGAATTTTTAGGTCCTAAGTTGAAGGAGAAAGCAAGAAAACAATTTTGAAGGTCTCCTATGTATGTAAAATGAAGGTTTCAAAGCCTGATAAGGTTTTTCTTATGTTCATAAGCACGTATGATAGTTTCATGGTGTCCTAAGATCTTGGGTAGATATTTATAAGTGTCATAAGATCTTGGGTATATATTTAAAATTTTCCTATAAATTTTTTCCAATAATTAGGTGGTTTCAAGGATAGAGTTGTATGAACAAATGCTAAGAATGAAAACTAGTCTAAAACCCTCTGAAAACCCTCACAGTGACTCGATTGGAAATATATTATTTGAAAGTGCCTAGAAATTTTTTAATGCTATTATTATTTTTTAAACATGTAATAGGACCCCTAAAGGCATCTCCAAGTGGTAGTGGTTTATCAGGGAAGTGAGTAGAAGCTACATAAAAAAACCTTATTTTTGAAGAATTTGATATAATAAGAAGGGTTGACTGAGTTAATACATGAAAATGGATAGAGGTTGAAGGTAAAGACTTGTTTTTTTTCCATTGGGTTATTTTTGAAATTTATATTATTTGTGTCAACTATTTTGGTCACTCAAGTTGACCTATCACTAGACTATTAGTTAAAAGTGGTAGATAGGGACATTTTGCAAAGTTGTATAGAGTTCTTAGTCACTCAAGGTGAGTGTTCTAAGTGTTTAGAGATGTTATTAAGGTCATATATCTTATATATATCCTTTACATATGATCATATTTATCTTATATCTGAATAGCAACCTCAATTTTTTAAAAATATAGGTATGAAGGTTTCAAGTTATTTTGTGACTACAAAACCTAGGTGTGCTTTCATGAAGCAAATGACTCTATCATGATCTATGGAATTCATTATGTGTTAGATGGATTGAGTGTATATTTTTATTTATTATATATCATGCTTTCAATTTATGTTTGATCTCAAGGCTTTGAGATGATCAAAAGTTTTTTACTATGCTTTGACAGTATTTGACCATTATATACTGCTTCAAGAGTGAGTTTAAGCCCTTATGCATTGAGTTGTGATGTTTAATGAATATGATGATGTTTTTGAGGTCATTTAGGTTATATAAATTTTATTCATTCATCATATTTAATCTCTTTTAGTATGTCTTTGCCTTAAGGGTTCAAGGCAGTTTTATATGTGTGCAAAAACCTAGTATGATTGTATCTTAACCAAGAAGGTACCTTGTAGTGGTATGAGCCATGATGGTTTGTGATGATTTAAGGCAAGTTTTTTTATGATATTAGGAGTATATTAAGTTATTCATACCTATATTATGTGTTATTTTTGTCCCAATAAGTTAGTGTTGAGCGAGGAGTGGATCTATTTGAATGAGGTCTCCATGAGACCTATTATTGGTATGAGGCCTAATGAAACATTTAAGGTATGATATTATTGTGAAATATGTTGTATTCCATATATTTTTGTGTTCAAATAAATTTATCTAGATGAAACATGGATTTAGGGGTAATTAACGCAAGTCTCTTGAGAATATTGAATACCAATATGTATGATCTAAGGGTAAGCAAGAGATTGTGAAAGGTCAGCTTGTAGATGAAGGACTTTGAGAAGGTCAAATCAGTTTGGATGTTGGTTCAAGAGGTTGATCATTAAAAGATAATAAAAAGTAGATAAAGGTAATAATGGTGATAGGGGGAGCCTATTTTAGTTATTTTAGGTATGCATGGCATGGTTTGTTGAAGAAAGGGTCCAAGGATCAATTGGAAATCTTGTAAAAGATCCTTTGTCATTAATATCAAAGGGGGAGAAAGATCATAATGGAGTTCAAATGGGTAATAATACATTCTGAGGGTGTTTTCCATCAATGATAATGAGGGATATTGTTGAATCATGTTCATTGATTTCTTAGGTTGTCATTGATGTCAAGAATAACATGAGGTACTAGTGCATTAATGACATAAAAAGTTGTGTTTGATATCTTAGAGAGTGTATGGCATATGTGTAGGTCAGTGAGGACAAAGAAGAGGTTGTGAGTCATCCATAGATGTCTTGGTGAAATTTTGGTGTGTCATTTGGTCATTTAGAGAGAGAAACATGCATCCTCTATTCTAAAAAGGACCGGACCATCAAAAACTTTCACACAAGTATGAATGAAATAAGAAGTTTGTGCATTTATTGTAGGTACTCATAAAGTCAAATATGGTCAAAGATTTTATGGAAATGTTGCCCATAGTGCTAATAAGGTACCCTATAAATTTGGTGCCTTGAAGTGTTTACTAGATCAATATATAATCCTTCAAAGCTACTATAGTAGACTATGACATGTTAGAGACCATCGATTTTAAGCCTAAGGAAATAGCTATTGAAATTCAAAAATATGAATGTTGGATTTCAAATGATTATGTATGCATAAGAGACCAGTGAGAAAATAAATTATTTTATAAGGTAGGATATTGGTCAGATCAAGTTGATGTAAGATAAAAAGTTGTATTAGTCTCCATGAAAATCATCCTCTAGGTGGTGTAATATCCTAACTATTTGTATAAGTGCATTTATTGTAGGACAAAGTCAAAGGTTTTGACTATGGTAAAAACTAGAAAAAATAGTGAGAAAATAAATGCATGTATAGTCCTAAATATTGAGAATTTTTTCATTTTATAGCAATCAAATTTGTATTATACTCATTTATTAAAAACATCAAACTGTAATTCTTCATGAAAATCCATACAAGTGAACTTATTGCTTGTCAAAGTTGACTATGTTTTTATAGTTTATGGCAGAATAGAGTGAGATTTTTGAAAAAGTGTTTATGAGTGTTTTAAGACTGATATAAGGTGACTAATGGATTTCATGATTACCCTAATGTCATAAATTTTATTTCCATATATGGATTGTGGATTGAAAGTGTTTTTATAGATGTTAGAAGTCACATTCTTCATGACTATGTTTTAAGGTAGAATGATGGTTTTGAGTAAGTTTGTGAGAATTGTGAGTTAGAGGATATCTAAACATATATGATTCATATAATGTATATTATTATTTTTTTATGACCTAAATTATTTATACATGCTTGATATAAGGTTGAGATTAATGTTAATAAGGTGAAACATGAAATCCAAAATGGCCTATTTGGCTATGTATGCACTTTGAAAGAAAGAGTTAATAAATTGGTTTGTAAGACCAATGGTTGACACCAAAAAAAGTGATATATCTATTTTAATATGTTATATATCTTACATATAAACTATTCATTTTAAATATAATTCATGTAAGTGTTCTTACATGAGCGAAAGTCAACATGTTTCAAGACTATGTTTTCAAGGTCTTTGATAGTTTTCTATGTGTTAATGAGAAAGATGTTTCTAAGTTATTTTTCTTAATATGGAAGTGTAAAAATAATTTTATGTTGTTATATATATTATATAGTATCTAAATCATTAATTTTTAGTGTTTAAAAGTGCATATTTAGGTGTTTTGTAATCAAATATTCTTGATTATGTTTTGGAGCACACAAGCAGTTCTAATTAGTCATCTCACAAAGGTGAGTTTGAGGTGTTTTTGAAAGTTAATAAGAATATGTTTAATATTAATATGTTATTTATGTCTGAAATTATCATTTTAATGTGTTTCTCTTCATTATAATTATATGTTCAAGTGTGAAGAGTCAAATATTCTTGATTGTACATTGGTAGTGTTTGACAATTTTGAGTGGTCATGTTGCAAGAATGTATTTGAGGTCTTTTTACCTATTTGGTGATATAATATTTACATGGTGGTGACAATTATGTCATGTATGATCTATTAATGTATTATTTTTTAGTATTTTATTTGGTAAAATTGATTATATGCTTTAATTGTGTGAGTCAAACTTTTTCTATGTGTGTAGGCTTAATGGCATGGATCAAGGAGTGAATTTGAATAACATGTGATATGGATATATAGGTAAGTTATATAGGGTTTAATTTACTTATATTTTAATTTTTTATGCATTTTTGAATTCTAAAAAATTTCCAAGGGGTCCAAGTGAAACGTGTGCTTAGAATAGACCTAACTGCATTATGTCTACCTAAGGCCTAATGGAATTTTTGGTATAAATGTTGTCAGGGAATCCAAGAACAAACACACCTATTCTGATCCCACTTGTTAGGATCTTTCTCCTCAGAAAGAGCACAATATGATTACCAAATACAAGCAATTAAACATGCAGAAATATCTAGAAGTACAAGTAACTAGAATTCACAAATAGCACAGAATATGAGAGATAATACACTATCTTGTATTAACATTTATATAGAAAAGAATAAAATAAAGAGCCGCCACACTCTTCCACCTTACAGAGGCTTCCCACACCTCAAGTGTACAGTAATTCTTCTTCAAAACACTCTCCTACCAAAAATGGTCCCAACACACAACTCACACATAGAATTGGTGTTCACCTCTCCAATTAGTCAGTAATAACCCTGCCAGTACACCACGCACTCTAAAGTACTTCAAGTAGATCTCCCATGAACCTGCAACTTGGAATTCAATAGACCATACTTACACATGTAGATCTCCTATGAGCTTGCAACAACCTACAACTCAATGATCTTACAATGGAAGGATCTTCCTTGCCTTCCTTTCTAGCTCATAATTACAATACATGCCAATGGGTCTATAAATAGATCCTAGACTTAAACAATAACTTAGACTCTTAGTTTACTATAATTATCCATGCAGCTCAAGACTCAAAATAGCCTTTACATGTAAACACTCTGTTCACTTAACTAACTATTCGTGCAACGAACAGTTCTGGAACACACAGGCGATCGACATTGGTCCCTATTTGCCTGGTGCTGACCGACATTGGCCGACTCCCTACCGACGCCGATTGCCTTCTACTTCATCTTGACTAAAATTGGTCATACTACCAATGCCAGTGCTTCTATAACTTTAGCATCCTCCTTTTCATCTGCATAGTTGAAGCTTTTAGCTCCATAATGTAACAATCTCCCACTTGGAGATAAACAGCTACAACTGTACTTGTACCTGTACACCATCTAGTTTGTTCCCTTGGCTTTGTATCCCTCTTCAAGATCACTCTTGAAGACCAACCACCACAAAACCTATAGTGTAACTCCTGGCATCCAAATCACCTGCCACATCCACATCTACACACCATGTAGAAAATAACTTGACCCTGCATAGCATGTGCACCTGCTACTGGTCCCTATAAGAATCCACTAAACTGCCCTCCAATGCTTCTTTCCTGGATTGGCTCCAAACTTGTGACAACTCCCAATGCTTGGGAAAACTCAGGTCTAGTACATACCATGCACTTAACCTCATTATGTGAATCAAGACACTATTCTATGAACTGTCCAACCATCAGCGTGCTAACCAGTTTCACACAATCATCCTAAAACAAAGTTAACCTGTGACCTTCCATGTCCCTAGAACACACTCATGCCAAAGAATCTTGCTGCTCCTAGATTCCTCATGACACACCTCTGAACTAGCTTTACCTTTAGTTCAGCAACTCCCTGTATATGTAACCCTGCAACAAGCACATCATACAGTAATAGGATAATGTAGCTAATATTATCCAACTTGGTAAAGAGAAACACAATGATCAAACCTCCATTGTCCTATAGCTTATACAAGACCATATACCTTGGCCTTCTGTCTCACATGTCCATTTCCACTCTTCTTCATCCTGAACATCCATTCATCTCTCAGTGCTTTCCTCTAGCTGGCAACTCCACCAAAACCTCCCATTTGGTTCTCCTCCAAGGAATCACATCCTCATCCATGCAAAGCTCCCACTGTTTCCTAGATCTACCTGCTCTACTTTTTCAATAACTTCCTAGTTCTTTACCATCAATGAGAAACAAGTAGTGTAAAGAAGGGAAATGATGAATTTGAGGCTTACATACCCTTTAAGTCCTCCATATGGGCACTTGAGACTCCTTGACACCTTGATGTCCACCCAAAATTCATCTCAGTGACCGATGCCGGTCACATCTCAATCTACACCCGACCGATGTCGGTTCCCTGCGACTGCCTCATCACCTATGTCGGTTCCCTCTTGCCAACACCGGTGTTTATCTGCCCTGAGTCATCGATGTCGGGCTGTACATAGCTGATGTTGGTCCCTGTCTGGACATCAATGCCAGTTTCTTGCCGACGTCAATCTCTGTGTTTTTCTTGTGAGAATTGAATTCTACCTATGAATTCCTTTTGGATCAAACCCTTGTCCAAATCACCCTTACTCTGCTCAGAATTCTTCTACACCTTGTGTTGAACTCTATACGTCACCTTCTCCTTGAAAACCAAGGCTTTCCTACTCTTGTCATGAACATCGAATTCCTCAAGAAATGTTACCTTCTTATTTTACATACAGAAACCTTGATCTATGCTCTTCAAATTTAAAAGCATACCCTTTGAATCAAGAACATGCATCTCCTTCTTATTCATGTGACCAAGCCTATTAAGCCACATCTTCGAATCTACAGCTGAAGTAGATAACCTAGAAAGAGAATCAGTAATACAAGTAGATAGATAAAGCACACCTACTTTCTTACCTCTTGCTACAACAAGTGCACCCTTGGTAACCTTCCAAGAGTCTGATGTGAGAGTTATTGTGCAACCCTCATCACCCAAACTTCTTACAAAAATCAAATTCCACTCTAGAACTAGGACATGCATGACCTCCTTCAACACCCATGTGTTACCTGTCTGTAATTTCAGCTTCACTTTCCCTTTACCAACCATCTGACAAGGCTTACCATCCCCTAAACAAATTTCTCCAAAGTCTCCTTGGACATACTCATGAAAAAATTCCCTATTTGAGGATGCATGAAAAGAGACACCAGAATATAAAACCCAAGATTCTACTTTATTCAAAGAACATACCAGAGCATCCTATGCAACGAAATCCACAACATCTACTTCTTCTTCATGTCCTTCATGTTGATCTACTACCAACCAACAATCTTCTTTTCCCTACTCTTTCTTTCCATATTTCTAGTAGGTTATTTTTCTATACCTGGAATTGGACCTCCTGCCATTAAACTTCTCCATTCATAGCATACTGTCTTCTACCATTGCTCTACTCCCACTCAAACAGAAACCCCTGTGAGTACCTTGTAATCAACACACACTAACTAGATCTAATCCAAGCTATTAGTATCCCAACCTAAAGCTCTGATACCATTTTTCAGGGAATCCAAGAACAAACACACATGTTTTGATCCCACTTGTTAGGATCTTACTCCTCAGAAAGAGCAAAATATGATTACCAAATACAAGTAATTAAACATGCAAAAATATCCAGAAGTACAAGTAACTAGAATTCACAAATAACACAAAATATGATAGACAATACACTATCTTGTATTAACATTTGTATAGAAAAGAATACAATAAAGAGCCGCCACACTCTTCCACCTTACAGAGGCTTCCCACACCTCAAGTGTACAGTAATTCTTCTTCAAAACACTCTCCTACCAAAAACGGTCCCAACACACAACTCACACACAAAATTGGTGTTCACCTCTCCAACCAGTCAGTAATAACCCTACCAGTACACCAAGCACTCTAAAGTACTTCAACTAGATCTCCCATGAACCTGCAACCTACAATTCAATAGACCATACTTACACATGTAGATCTCCTATGAGCTTGCAACAACTTGCAACTCAATGATATTATAATGGAAGGATCTTCCTTGCCTTCCTTTCTAGCTCATAATTACAATACATGCCAATGGGTCTATAAATAGATCCCAGACTTAAACAATAACTTAGACTCTTAGTTTACTATAATTATCCATGCAGCTCAAGACTTGAAATAGCCTTTACATGCAAACACTTTGTTCACTTAACTAACTGTTTGTGCAACGAACAGTTTTGGAACACACAGGCGACCGATGTCAGCCGACTCCCTACCAATGCTAGTTTCCTTTTGCTTCATCCTGACCGACGTCGGTCATACTGCCGATGCTGGTGCTTCTGGAACTTCAGCATCCTCCTTTTTGTCTGCATAGTTGAAGCTTTTACTCCACAACGTAACAATAAAAAAGTATTAGCAAACATATATGATTATTTTTTCTTATGTGAAACATCTTTTATGACCCATTATAATGGTAAACAAAGTTTTTTAAGGTTCTTGGCTGACCAATATGGGTGATAACTAGTGTTTGGTATAAATATAAGGCAAAATGGACCTATTTGGGCTAATTAAGGGATATGTGAACATAAGAAAATAAAAGAGCTCTTTTAGGAGAAGAGGTAGGTCATTTAGATCATAAATAAGGGGAATAGTATCAATAATTATTATCTAATAGAGATTTTGTATGTGGATAACCAGGTCAATTGACCTAATGAGCCTAAAAGAGGCATGTTGAGCTAGTAAGCCTAGAAGGTTGTTTGAGAGGGGTAGAAGGTCAAGGAGAGATGAGTGAGTTGATTGGATATTTTTAGATCATAATATACAAATAAAATATTCATTCCAAGTTTATGAAATATATTTTAAATCAAAGAAAGAAGATATAAGAGCTAAATAATAGGTCACCATCTGTTAGTTGAGTAATAAGGTGTCTTGAGGTGATCAAGCTTGTCTTGGTTGAGTTGGTGCTTGGTCAAGAGGGAGTTGCATCTGACTTGTAGGTTTTATCTTTAAAAAAATTCCTTTAATTGTATATGTTGGTTCCAAGTCATTAGGGGTTTGAAGCCTCCTTATAATTTGGTGCTTGTTAAAGATTAGTTGAGTGGGTGCTTAACTAGGTAGGGTTGGAGCTCCTTGTGGGGTTGGTGTTGCACTAAATGTCAATCCATTACTTATAATACAATATTCATAGTGGTGTTTTAGTGTGATTTATCCCCATGATGGTTTCCCACATATCTCTTGTGTTCATGTGTTGATATCTTTCTTCGTGTCTATGTTATTGCTTCTTTATGCACTGTCTGCTTACTAGATTGGTTTGAAAGTCTATTGAATGATCTATGGAATTGAAATTAAATTTTGTACACTAATTCACCCCCCTCAGTGGTTCTACTTCCAATAGTCTCTAGGTAAATATGTCAAATTGACTATGTATCGAAAGCCTTTTTGAATAGGTCTACGTTGTTATGAGCTATGAGAAGGTGTCATTATTAGTTTAATCCCATAAGGTCAAGATAAATAAAGCTTATTCAACACACTTTCAATAGAAATGCAAAAATTATTAAATTTAAATTAAAACATCTAAGTCTTTTGAAATGAATCAAAAAGCATGAAGTCTTAGTGAAATAAATTCATTTTAAAGAAACTTTCATTCATTTTGAATAAGTTGACTAAGGAAAAAGATAAGTAAAATTGAACTTTTAGTTTATTTAGATCAAATTAAAACAAACATGGACTAAATTGATAAAGGAAAGAAGAAAAAACTCTAAAATAGTTAAGTAATTTTCATAAACTTAAGGTTAAATGGTCTAAAAGGAAGCAATGAAATGTGTTTCAAAACCCTAGGCATGAAGATAGACCAAGACTTAATAAAATTAGGTGAATTCAGATTTTTAACTTACTTCAACCTACATGTGATTTTTAGGCCAAGTATTTAATATGTATATTTAATTATTCAGTCTTAGCTAAAATAGTGAAGCTCATTCAGATTTAAATCTTCACATCTAGTAAAGTATGCATTTCTAAGAAGGTTGATTTAACAAGTAATCACCAAAACTCCTTAAGATATAAGACCCAACTCCAAAGCAAAAAGAGGGTGCCTAATTTCAATTTTAAAATGGGTTTTTTTTATGCAATAAACAACAATAGGTAAATGCTAAAAATTTAGTGGATGTTAAAATCAAAATATATTTGTTTATAATAAACACAACATTTTGTGGGAAAATAAGTTTAGTATGAAGATCATCTCACAAAGGTTATATATACAGGAAAAATTAAAATGGGCCTACCTACTCAGAATGTGTTCCCCAATCCTTCGGACCCCTTATAGATTCATTGGTCTGCTATGAATATTGGGTACTTATGTGAGAATGTAGGTAACATTAGAGAGAATTTTGAAATCTCCTATCCTAGTCAAGTAGCCTACTTCACCCCAATGGACCTCATCTCTATCATGAGGCTAGCTATGTATTTTGAGCTTCAAATAGAAATAGGAGATGTGTTAAGATATGAATCATTTATTTTAGTGCAATTTTGACTTTGAATGTTTATTTTTGCCTTCTATATTTCCATTTTGTTTAAAAGCATCCACCTTTTAACCTTTTATGACTTTTTCAATTCTTCCTCCATATGGATTTAGAATAACCAAACATTAGTGATAAAAGTGACAAACACAAATAGGTTGAAGGCTTTATTTATAGGATACATAATACCTATAAATTTTTTAATGTAAATAAATAATTAGGCTTGCCTATAAACCAATCTATGATCTTAATACTACTATATGTGCGCTTAGTATGAAGTGAAAACAAGGAGAAAAAATGGAGATCAAACAGATATGTAGATATAGTGACACAATGAGAAATATACTTATTAACTGATCATATGGTAAAAATAATATGTTAAAGGGGTGTGAATTTAGAACCATGTCATAATAATAACTATCTTGATTTTAGAGAAAATTACATAACAAACATAAAAGAGAATAAAGGATAAATAAATGATAATGAATTTAACCAAGAAACATGAAATTAAGTTATGAAAAATAAATTAATCCATGAAGATGAAATTAACCCATAAGACATTTTTAAATGATGAGTGAGATATAAGATCTATATGTTCTCATAAATCAAATCTAAATCATGTATTAATGTAATGAAAATGTGATAAAATGCCATGAATTTTCACAAATACTGATAAATCTCATGGAAAGTATCATTCATAACATTTGATACATCCTTCTATAGCTAAATTTTGATGTTAATCAGAGTCTCATCAATCTTTGCAAAAAACATGAAAAGACTTCCCATCATATCATATCTATAAATAATGTAGTTATGCTATAATAATGATTCTCATGAGGCATTTTTGACACAAGATACTTGATGTGAGGAATTAATGTCAATATTTGATGAGTATCTTTAGATCTATGAGGAGATGTATGTTATGAAGAAGGTGGAACCTTTGTCATTGAATGTCCCAGAGAATGAGGCTGATCTAGTGAAGGCATAGGCTATGGAAACTCATAAAAATTATTTTAAAGCACTCAAAATCTATTTGTATGGTGTGTATTACGTTGAGTTTAAATACAATATACTTCCCCAAATTTAGGGATGTATTTTCATAATATCTTAAGAGGTGTTAATCTCTTAGTTATAAACTATGCCTTTTATAATTTAAGGTATCAATGTACTATTAAATTTATTGGTAATGGGTATAATAATGATTATGTGTACTATGAAAGCAACAAGTATGCCTAGTAGTAGATGGTGAAGATCAGCTATTTGTAGTAGAATTAGAACCTAAGGCTTGATGTTGTTGATGTGTATGACAATCCTTGGCCCAATGACTAGTAAATTTATAGATCTAACAATAAGTTTGATTTTTCAATCATGTTGGTAGAGGAAATATTAAGTAAAGGTAGTATGCCATCACAACTAGGAGGAGAAATTAGAATAGGATCATATCTATCTTGGGATGTATCATGAGATGATCTAACAATGGGTTGACATAGTTTAATTGACATATCTTGAGGAAGTAAGCTAGAAGGGCCCTAATATCTAGTAAAATTTTAATGTCCTATCATTGCATGATCCATTAGCATACTCTGAAGAGGTTTAGTATTAAATAAAAGAGTAGTGTGTGTATGTTCCATCTTAGACTTGTGAACATTAGAAGAAGAACTAATATCATGAATTATATAAGTATAAGGAACTACATGAAAATAAATAATGGAATGTTATAAATAAGTACAATATCTAAGTATCTATACATTTTTGTCTTGAGTAAAGATAGCTAAAAATGGATCATCTAAGGAATACCCGTCAATGTAATCATTAGTATGAATATCAATAGTACATGCATCAATAAAATTTAGAAATCGAAGTGGTATGATGGATACAGGTTTTAATTTTTATTATAATGACCGTAATCTCATATAATGGTTTTTTAAGAGATCGAGGTCATAGAAAATGAGGTAATTGAGTAATTATGTTAGGTGATAGATCAGAAGTTTTGATTTTTAAACTGATTGAGTTTGGTATTTCATATTCTAAATATATAATATTAGGTGGTATGTTTCCAATAAATTCAAGATGACCATTGTATCCTCTAGTAGAATTTATAGTATAATTAAAACATTATGATCATGAAATGGGATATTAGGTAAATGTTTAAGGGTAGGTATTTTAAAAGCATATTTTCTCAAAATTGTTCAAAATTCAAAGTATTGGTATCTCCTTGAGTATTGTATATAATGTTGGAGAGTTGTAAATGATGTCATGGTGATGTCATGGAGGTGTAATAGTGAGTGTATGAAGTACCTTTATAGTCTAAGTGACAATGACAAAGTGTGCAATGTGTTTGTCCTAGTATGCATTGAAGGAGGCTTGATTGATCTTCAGTTTTGACATGGTTAGAGATGTTCAAGGATGAGTATATTGTTTTAAGAATTTGAAATGGGTCTTATCAGAGGTATTCTATGATATTATTTCTTATGTGCATGAGTGGAATTCATGTAGTAGTTCATATCTATCATCTATACATTTTGGGTCTAGTGGAAGCAAATCTGAGTAGGCAGTTTGTTGACATTACCATTGCCACATGTGGATGAGTCAGGGAGAGTTGGTCATATGTTTATCATAAAATTTGTGCCTAGTTACTATGCACTAAATTTTAGGTCATGTAATGAAGTGCAACATAATATATGCAAGTGCAAAGTTAGGTTCCCAAGTAAGTTGACAGTGTTTCTCATACTCAGCCAAATTTACAATATAGCAGGAAAAGTTGAGTAAGCATTTTGATGTTATTATATTTAGCACATGTGAAGGTGTAAGGAGAAAATGATCATATGGGTTTATTCAGTTTTTTCCTAGTTAATTTACACTAAGTTTTAGGTCATGTGATGAAGTGCATCAAAAGATATGCATGTGCAAAGTTGGCCTTCTAGATAGTTCTTGACATAGTTGGCTCTATGGCATAAAAAATCTAAGTGAGTAGAGTAATATAGTTGTATCTCACATGTGTGAAGGTTTGAGGATATGTTTGACACATGGTTGGATTATCCTATGTGAGTAGATCATATGGTCCAAATTTTAGATCTTGCATCTAAGTGCATCAAAAGTTATTATGGTCCAAAGTTGGCCTTCTAGGTAGATAAGCAATGGTTGCTATTGACCAAATTTGACCATACAGGTCAAATTGGGACCCTTATAGTAAAAACATGATTTTTAGGTGTTTAGGGGTCAAATTTATTATGTCTAAAGGTGTATAATAAGTTAATTGATGTCATTTAATGTTATATTATCCTTGGTCCGTAGTCTTTCTAACCCTCTTAGTCATAAGAGTCATCTTGAGGTCAAAAAAGGGGCATTTAATGACTTGTATCAATTTCTTGGGAAGTGTGAAGATTCCAAAATGTGGTGTCACATCTTATGTGTCCTCATATGTCTTAATCAACTATTGGTAACTAAAAGTGACATGTTATTTAGAAGAAATAGAAGTTTTCTTGGGAAAAGAGAAGAGTTTAGCACTTGTAAAACCCATGGGGAAGTGTGCCATGTGGGGAAAGGTCCTAATATGTCTCTTCAACTTTTTCAAGCTTAATTCCACATTTGAAATGCTTTAGAAGTGCTAATTTTGAGCTAAAATGATTTTGATCCTTTTTCTCCTTTATTGGCAAGAAAAATATGGGAGTTGATGGTACACTCAGAGACATTAATTTTCACAATAAGAGTGCAAGGATTGATCAGCTATGCTTTATGAATCATACTTTGCAAGTTGACTATGTTTTTTTGCTTATTGTTTCATGTACCCTATAGGTTTTACTCTATTTTGGGTAAGTCTGTATGAACCACTCGGTGATGTTGACTCTAGAATATATTGTCTCTATTCTAAGATTCCATCCATACTTTTTTTAGGTTTCATTATGTTTTAGTGAGCAAATAGTCTCATGTTGGTAGATTAGTCTCATTTGGGATGACAAGTAGGTTTCCACTATCTACAGAGTTTCTCATGCTTTATAAATGGTTCCAAAGGGCATAGATAAGTTCATCTCCATGTCTTAAATGTCTTATTTGTCCCCTCCTCTTTCAATTTCAATCTCTAATGCAAATTATCCATGAATTTGTAGTCATATAGAACTTGCCATTCAGGTAGCCATTAATGAACATGTACAAGTGTTTGGTGAGAGATAATCATGTTGAAATGAATGTTTTGACACTAGTTCAATATCCTCATTATGATAAACATTCATTTTAAATGAGTTGAATGGGGATGTAGTGATCAAAATTTCATACATTATGTATGGTTTAAATGATCTTTACACTGTCTGCTTGCATTGTGAAAGAACCACCTACATGTGGCTAAATATAGACTGGGAAATGTTGAAACATCATGATAGGAGTTGATTGAATATTTATCAGGGTATTTAAATGTTTAAAATTTCATTTGGAGGTTTGGATATAATCCTAGAACCCATGGAAGGAAAATTACAATAGTCCCTACCCATACTCATCTTCACTACCTGAGTGTGCAGAAGTCCACCTATAGGTGGCTTATCAGAGAGTCAAAGAAGTCATGATAAGTGTTGTATCATGAGTTTAATCTCTTATTGAAGTCATAAAATGTGTTTTAAAACATGGAAAACCTTTTTAAGGGCTAGGTTGATATATTGAGGTGGATTTTACCTTTAAAATTTGAGATGACAATGTGTAGGCCCTTAATCGCCAAAATTGCAAAATAGAGTTATTCAAGGTTTGTTGATAATTTGTTACAATGTTGTCAATGTAGTCTATGCCTCCTAATGTGTTCATATTATATCCTCTATTAATTACATGTAATTTTTAAAAATTTAGGGGAAGATAAATAAGGTAAGACAATCATTGAAAGGCCTAAAAAACCACTTTTATGCACTAATTATAGTCAGTGACATCTACAGGTATGAAACCTAATGAGACCCTTTCTCACCTAAGGTTGAAAATTAGGAATTACCACCATATTTTAATGCTTATAAATGATTTTAAGGAGTAATTTTTACCTAATATATCATCAAATATGCTCATGGGATATGTCTTAGCCCCTATATATACCTATAGGGGTCTACTTCAAGAAGTGTGCACCTACAGTTGGGTATGAAAATAGTGACCCCAAACTCAATGTCTAAGTGGTGCTTAGGGAAGATAAGGTAAATAAAACATATGATAAGACATTTTATGCACCTAATGTTTAATGAAATTCATTTTAACATCATTACCAAGATTAATCAAATCTAATGTACACCTACAGGGGTCATTAAGGCAAAGTACCTCAATCAAAATAGGGAAGGACTCAGTTATGAACCCAGAGTGCATATGAAGAGATAAAGGGAGGTTGGGATGATGAATTAAACCTATTAAAACATTATACATATCCATTTTTACCTTATAATCTCTAATTAATGTAAAAAAAACCTTTAAAAACCCCTTAATACCTTATGAGCACCTATAGCCATTGTAGATGATTATGACAAATAGTTAGTAGGGAAGGTAGTGTTCTTGGTGAGAAGATGGCATGAAAATGATAAAAATTGATTAAATTAATTTCCAAATGTTATTTTAAGGTTTTTATAAAACACATGCACTATTCCCTATGCCTAATTCATTCATAGCTACCTACAGGTGCCCCTCCCATGCACAAAAACATTATCAAATGATAGGACACAGTCTTGTGAGTTTAAGAGTATGAAGGGTATATGAAGGGTCAAGGTGTTGAATGAAGATTAGATCCACTAAAAAATTTAAATTAAAATATAAATATTCTTTTTATAGTGAATATATAACAAGGAAGGGCTCTAGATAATTAAAGACATGGTCTACAAGAAACCCTACACATAGTCCTTTGTTAGCAATCTGCCTCAGTTTTTAGCACTTTTAGAGGGTCTAATCATATGATCAAAGGATAAAATTTTATATGGGATGTCCTCACCACTTTATGAGGCCCATAAAATATTCATTTGGTCTGAGGGAATAGGGTAAGTAACCTATATTTTATCTCAGACAGAGGGTACTTCCCTAGGGTCAAAACTGGCAGGTTTTAGAGGATGAGAATAGAAAGGTGGCCTAGAAGAAAAAGACACCTTAAAAAAGGAGGTATATTTTTAAATACACCTAATAAAACATTAATAACCTTGTAATAAATAATGAAACTGGATAGGGTATCTTAAACCCTCAATTATGGAGGTAGACCTAATAGGTAAGGTTTAGGCCTAAAGCCAGATGGGTAGTCAACTTCTTTTCCATAATTGTGTATGTCTTATAACCAGATGTAACATGTTAATTTAGTAACAATATATTTTTTTGAGCTATTCTAATTTAGGTAAAAACCATCAAAGGTCATTTTGGGATTTAAGGTGTAGATAGGCTATTAGGCATGGTTAGGTGTAAAAGCCAAAGAGGAGGTCATTTTCAACTCTATCCTTAGATGGTCATTATAATGGATTATAAAATTATTTTTGGGTCATTTTAGATATTTTTAATCTCTCACCTTGCATTGGAAACCATAAATAGTCCATTTTTTAGCTCAAAATCAACTCTAGCCTACAAACAATGGAAGGAAGAGCTTGAATAGGTAGTTTAAAATGATCATACCTCCCTTGGTGATTTTAATGGAGACTCAAGGAATTTGGAGATGTTAATAGTGTCCTTGAAAAACCATCTTGTGGATTATTTTGCAAATTCAATGTGAAATATTTATGAACAAACCTTAAAAGGGTAAAATAGGTCTAAACCCTTGCCAGTGACCAGTTTGGATAAATGGAGTTTTATAGCTACTCTAATGGACTATTTTTCTTATGATAATGATTAGAACTTGTAGAAATTTTTTCAAGAACCTCTACACCCTTTTATATATTTAATTGTATGGACAGGGTGAAAAATAGGGTATTTTTTACCATTTTATGCATTTTTTAGGTTCTATAAGGATTATAAGGATGAAATCAAGTTTTGGGGGAAGATATAGACTTTTTATAACTCCCTATGTATATTTCATTATTTTAAAATACTCCTAAGTATGTAAACAAATAGCTTCATCTCAACTAGTCAAAACTAGCATAGTGGACAAGTTAGTGAGAAGGGTAGAAAACTTCAAGTGAGATGATTTTAAGGTGTCCCTAATGCTTCTAAGGCCATTAAGGGTCTTTAAAATTTTCATCCACTCCCTCCCATGGATTTTCATGGAAAATTGATGCCTTTTTTGAGGCTAAGTGTGTAGGGTACATGAAAGAGGAGTTTCTTAGACTATAAATGATGATAACTCATTTTAGGAATGTTCCAGATGACCAAGCCTAAAACCAATGCATGGAGAGGTATGTCTAACATAATTATCCTTAATTCCAATCATCAGACCTATCCCTAATTAGTTTTTGTATTTTCAAACATGTCAAAATCATGAAGGTAATGTTTTGAGCCAGAATGAGGAATTTCATGCCACTTTGCAAGAGTTTGATGACTTGGATGGATACTTATGATTCCTAGCCTTGTATGGTTCATACCACATCCTCTTATCATGCATAATTAACTAATTTTCTCAACTTTAAAAGTGTCCTTATGACCCTTAGACTTCTCTCTTCTCATCTCTCTCTCTCAAGTTCTATAAGAACTAGCCATTTTGGCCTTTCTAACTTATGCTCCACCTGAGTATGGTGAAACCTTAATCATTTGCTTACCATTTGATCAATAATATTTTTTATCTCTTCATGACTATTCATAGTGTTTTATATTTTAATTTTGGATCTTGCTTAATGAATACTATGGATTCCTTAGCATGTTGTCTCATTCTTTCATCTTATTTGTAGTTAGAAAGCTTCTTCTTGCAGTGCATGTGAAGTGTTCTAGGAAATGTCAAGGATTTAGTGAGTTAGTCTATTCACTAGTTCCATTAAAGTCCTATTTTTTAGTCTTCATAGCTTTTCACATTCATCCATAGCCTCATAATGTAACATTAATGTGAGAAGATGTAAATTGCAGGAGTGTATGTTTGGTTAGTCCTTTGTTCTCATGTGTAACATGCTACTGGTTAGAAGTCATCATCTTATTTGGTGTATCACCTCCCTTAGAATATTTTTATTTTAGTTATCTCTCTCCATTTCCCTGCCCCCCCCCCAAATTTTAGGTCTATTAGTGATCCAAAGTGGTAAATCAAGGGAGTGAGCCATATCTAGAGATTCACCTCATCCTTAGGCTACCCGCAAGCCTAGAGGTGTTTCCATTGTGCCACTTGGATGAGGATATCTTAGGCATCTCCTAAAAGGGTGAAAATCCAAGTGATAATATTATTTGGCATGCCTAGTGGGACTCTTAGTCCAACAGGTTAAAATATTTTTGGTGTTGTCTTTTAACAATCAGCCTTTAAAGGCATCTATTAAAGCATCAATGGTGACTCTGAAGATACATCAGCTAATCAAGTAGCCTAGGTTTCCTTTTTAATATTGTTGTTAATATATTTCCTTGTGTTATTGCATCCTAATGAATTTTCATGGCTGACCTTGGTGTTGATTTATTTTTACATAAGTTGGTAAGACATTTCAATCTTGTGCCATACCCTATCAACAAGAGAAAGTTCTTAATCAGCCCTATCATGAAGTGTATCAACTCCAACATTAATTTTATCATCCCATTCATGAATTTTATTAGTCCAATAGCTAGCCTTCTCAATGTTTTGCTCCTCCTATTCAACCTAGCCATTTCTCAATTCAATTCATCTCCACTTTCACGAAAACACTTTTGGGATATGACAGGTATATGTTAGATATTGACACACAAAGGGATATGGTCAAGAGGTTCCTAGTTATCTTATTCATAATGTGAGAGATGCATTAGATCTGGTTAAAATAGAATGGGAACCTAGTGAGAGAGCTAATTGGTAAAGGCTCACAAATGAGATGTTAGATGTGAGTGGCTTGGTTTCTTCCTTAGAGGATAGGCTAAAAATTCATGAAAGGAAGCCTCACCAAACCTATCAGTCTTCATATCCATTTCCACAAGATTTTTATTAGTCCTATTTGACCCTTATTCATGAGCCTAATCAATATTGCCATATTCAACCTTTTCCCCATCAGTTAGAAGAGAGATTTGAAAAGAGAAACCTTATTTTCAAATCTAGTCTTGATAGGCAAATTGAGTTAGCCAATAAGAAAATGAACCAGTCCATGTTAACAGAAAATTAATTATATTTCAAGTCCTTATTACCTTCTCACATTACATCCCCATCTCAAGGAGTGACCCCTAAATATGAGATTCCAAGTTAGAGACAGGGTGGAGAGTCCAAGCCTAAGGAGATCCCAAGTTCCTTGAACACTTCATCCACTCCTTAAACTACATCACCACCTCAAGAAAATACTTATAATCCTAACATCCTAACCTAGAGTAAGATAGTGTAATCATGGGGAAATAAAGAGGATAGAAGCATTGTTAAGGAGTGTGAAGTTGATAATAAAGTTGATCCTTTTCAAGTCCCTCCCACCCTTCTTTAAGAAGATTCTTGTGTTTCATGTCAGCCCTCTTGTAATATTTATCCTCATTATGATTCCTATGAAATTTAATAAATACTTTTCCAAGATAAATTAACCAAGCAAGTTGAAGAGTTAGTTTCAAAGATGAGATTGCTAAGTCAAGATGTGATTGAAGGTTTAGACCTAAAAGAAGACCCTATGCCTTAACACACCCATATACCCCTCCTCAAGAAAGTTTTCAAGATAAATTAGATGTGAATGAAGTGATTTTAAAGTGGAAGGATAATAAAAAATATATCTTATCCCAAGGTCTACCTCCCCTTCCCAAAGAACACCCAAAAGAACCTCTTACTTTTCATTTTTAGCCTAATTTTGAGCCATATGTTCCACCTCTACCAACTAGTTCATCTTGTCCTCATCCCGTCACCATTTACCTTGATGGACCTATGGTATGGGAACCTAAATAGGAGTAGTTGGTTCAAGAAAATTTAAACTCTTGCTTGAAGAAAGTTCATCTCCTTAGGAGCCTTATTGGGTTAGGTCATCAGATTTCAAGATGCCTAGTCTTGGCATCACTAAGATGGAGAAAGAGATGGAGGATATTTCATCCCTTGAGAATCAAGATCAGATTATGATAGATAAGATAAAATTTGAGAGCCCTTAAGAGGTCCTATTTGTGGAATAATAGGTGAGTCTTTGTGTTGAGTCTTCTTGTTTGGTTGATGATGAAGAATGCCTTCCTTGTGTTGAATAAGTATTGAATGAATTCCTTTTAGATTAAAAAGAAGAGGATGAAGGAGATATTCTTGTTATTCCCCTTTACGATGTTGATCAAAAATAGGATTAGAAATTGTGGCAATAGTTTGAAAACATTTTCAATGAGTTTGAGTCTCTCAAGGGGTCTACTATTTCATTAAATCTAATTACAAGTGATGATGAGCAAGATGACATTGGCTAATGTGTCATAGATGAGCAAGAGAAAATTCCACATCAACCTTTGGAGGTTAAAAAAAATTTATATTTTCCTTAGTCTTTCAAGGAATAAGAAACTATTCCTCTTGAATTAATGCCTACAAATAAGATGAAAGTTGATCATGAGATAAAGAGTGGGAAGCAATATGAGATATGTGTACAAGGCTAAGAGGAATAATTTTACATTGTAGACCTATTTGAAGAAAGTATACTTAAGTGTATAACAATTGAGTTTCAAAGAATTAGGTCTGATCTATCAAGTATATAATCCAAAGAGCAACATGATTGGCATCATGATTCATCTCATGAAGAAGTAAATGAAAGAAACTTTCCTTTTGACCCTCGAAAGGGAGGTATGCTTAATTTTTAGTTGTATATAGTTGTTTTCTTCTTGTTTTTTCCTAAGTGATTTGAGCACGTGTGTGTGTGTGTGTCATGTTAGTATATTTTTTTTATTTGGTGTGTTTCCTTTATTTTGTGTGGTTGACGTAGTCAAGTGGTCTTGTCTTGATCAAAGCTTGTGGTCAAAGGTATCTTTATTTTTTTTCAAATTTTAGATGACTTCTTAAGCCCAATGGAATAATAAGGATAATATTATACTTAGTATAGATGGAATAATACCCCTATGAGTCACCAATTTGTTGACCAAATTTGACCTTGTAGGTCAAATTGGGACCCCTATAGGTAAAAACATGATTTTTAGGTGTTTAGGGGTATAATATATTATGTATAAATGTGTATGATAGGTTAATTGATGTCATTTAATGTTATATTAGCCTTGGTCCTTAGTGTTTCTAATCCTTTTAGTCCTATGAGTCATTTTGAGGTCAAAAAAGGGGAATTTAATGACTTTTACAAATTTATTTAGAAGCTTGAAGGTTCTAAAAGGTGATTTTACATCCCATGTGTCCTCATATGTCTTAATCAACTATTGGTAACTAAAAGTGGTAGGTTCTTTAGAAGAAAGGGTAGTTTTCTTTGGAAAAGAGAATAGTTTGGCACTTATACAACCCATGGGGAAGTGTGCCACATGGTGAAAGGTCTTGATATGTCTCTTCAGATTATTCAATCTCAATTACATGTTTTTAATTCTATTAAAGTGACAATTCTGAGCTAAAACCATTCTACTCCTTTTTCACCCTCCTTGGTAAGCAGAAGTGACTAGTAGGTTTGTGCTTAGTATAGACATCTTAAGAGTTTTCAAGTAAAATTAATTTGATAGTTGATATTACACTTAGATACATTCATTTCCATAACAATATTGCAAATATTGATCAATTGTGATTTATGAATCATCCTTTGCAAGTTGACTATGTTTTTATGTTTGTTGTTTCATATACCCTATAAGTTTTACTCCATTTTGGGCAAGTTCATACGAACCAAATTCCAAATGGTGATGTTGAATCTAGAGGATGTTGGACTCTTATTATATTCCCTTAATGTTTTTTTAAGTTTTTGTGGTGTTTTAGTAAGTAAATCATCTCATGTTGGTAGATTAGTCTCATTTAGGATGACAGGCAGGTTTCCACTATCTACAGAGTTTCTCATGATTTGTAAATGGTTATAAATGGTGTAGATAAGTTATCACCATGTCTTAAATGTATTATTATTCCCCTCTTTAAATTTAATTCTCTAATTCAAATTCTCCATGGAGGTACAGTCATATGCAACTTACCATTCAGGTATCCATTAATGAACATGTATAGGTGGTTGGGAGAGAGGATCATGTTGAAATGAAGGTTTTAAAACTAGTTCAAGATCCTCATGATGATAAAAATTCATTTTAAATTATTTTAATTGGGATTTTGTGATCAAAATTTCATACATTATGTATGGTTTGAAGGATCTTTACAGTATTTGCCTACACTGTGAAAGAACCACCTTCAGGTGGTTGAATATAGACTCGAAAAAGTTGAAACATCATGCTAGGAGTTTCTTGAATATTTTTCAAGGTATTTAAAGGTTAAAGAGTTAATTTTTAGATGTGGAGATAATATTGGAACACATATAAGGCCAATTATAATACTCCCTACCCATACTCATCTCCATTGCCTGAGTGTGCAGAAGTCTACCTACAGATGGCTTATCATAGAGTTTGAGAAGTGTTGTAACATGAGGTTAATCTCTTCTTGATTTCATAAAATGTTTTTTAGAACATGGAAAACATTTTTAATGGATAGGTTGATATATTGAGTTGGATTTTACATTCAAAAGTTGAGATGACAATGTTCAGAACCTTAATCCCCAAAATTGCAAAATAGAGTTCTTCAAGGTTTTGTTGATATCTTGTTACAATGGTGTCAATGCATTTTTTGCCTCCTAATGTGATCATATTATATCCTATATAAATTAAATGTACTTGGATAAGTATTAGTGGAAGATAACTAATGGAAGATAGTCATTTAAATGCATGAAAACCACTTTTATGCACTAATTACAGTTAATGTCATCTACAAGTCTGAGTCCTAAAGATACCCTTTTTCACCTAAGGATGTAAATTAGGCCTTGTCACCATAGTGTAATGTTTATAAATTATTTTAAGGATTAATTTTGACCTAATATATCATAAAATATGATCATGGGTTGTATCTTATCCCCTATATATACCTACAGGTGTCTACTTCAAGAAGTGTCCACTTACAGCTGGGTATGAAAATAGTGACCCCAAACTTGATGTCTAGGTGGTGCATAGGGAAGATAAGGTAAATCAAACATATGATAGGACATTATATTGACATAATTTCTCATTTAAGGCCTTTTAAGTTCATGACCAAGCTCAATCAAATATAATTTACGCCTATATGGGTCATCAAGGTAGATTATCTCAATCAGAATAGGGAAGGACTCAGTTATGAACCCAAAGTGCATATGAAGAGATAAAGGGAGGTTTGAATGATGAATTAAACATATGAACACATTATCCATATCCATTTTGACCTTATAATCTCTAATAAATGTAAAAAAATCCTTTAGAAACCCCTTAAGACCCTATGAGCACCTATAACCATTGTAGATGACTATGACAAACAATGAGTAGGGAAGGTAGTGTTCTTGGTGGGAAGATGGCATGAGCATGAGAAAAATTGATAAAAGTAATTTCCAAAGTATATTTTAATGTTTTTATAAAACCAATTCACTATTAACAATTTTTAATTCATGCATAGCTACCTATAGGTGCCCTACTCATGCACAAAAACACAGTCAAATGATAGGACACAGTCTTGTGAGTTTAAGAGTATGAAGGGTATATGAAGGGTCAAGGTGTTGAATTGGGATTGGAGCCACTATATATTTATGATAAAAATATACATATAATTTTTTAAATTTTATATATAATGAATAAGGTCTCTATACAAGAAAAGACATGGTTTACACCAAAAAACCCTGCACATAGTCTTTTGTTAGTAGTTTGCCTCAGTTTTTAGCACTTTTAGAGTGTTTATTCATATGATAAAAGGTTAAAAAAAATTGGATGTCTTCACCACTTTTTTATTCCCATAAAATATTAATTTGGTCTAATGGAATATGGGAAGTACACTATGTTTTATCTCAAACAAAGGGTACTTCCCAAGGGTCAAAATTTGCAAGTTTTAGAGGATGAGAATAGAAAGGTGGACCAGAAGAAAAAGAGACCTCAAATAATGAGGGAGAGGTTTAAATTCACCTAATATAACATGAATAACCTTTAAATAAATAATTAAACTAGATAGGTATCTTAAACCCTCAATTATGCAAATAGACTAATAAGCAAGGTTTAGACCTAAAGCCAAATGGGTAGTCAGCTTCCTTTCTAGACTTGGGTAAGTCTTCTAACCAGATGGATCATGTTCATTGGGTCAAAAAAAATGTGTTTGAGCTATTTTAATTCGTGGGAAAACCATCAAAGGTCATTTTTGGCTTTAAGGTGCAAATAGGCTATTAGGCATGGTTAGGCGTAAAAGCCAAAGAGGAGATCATTTTTAACTCTAGCTTTAAATGGTCATTATAATGGATTAGAACATGATTTTTGGGTCATTTAAGATATGTTAAATCTCTCACCTTGTATGGGAAACCATAAATATTCCATTTTTGAGTTCAAAATCAAATTTAGCTTATAGAAAATGGAAGGAAGAGCTTGAATAGGTAACTTCAAATGTGCATGCCTCATTTGGTGATTTGCATGGAGACTCAAGGCATTTGGAGATGTTAATAATGTCCTTGATCAACCATATTATGGAATTTTTTTGAAATTCAAAATTAAATATTTATGAATGAACCTTAAGAGGGTAAAATAGGCCTAAACCTTTGTCAGTGACCAGTTTGGAGAAATGGAGTTAGATAGCTACTCTAATAGACTAGTTTGCTCAAGATGATGATTTTACCTTGTAGACAACTCTCTCAAGATCCTCCCCACCCTTTTTAGTTGTATGTAATTGTATGTATAGGGTAAAAAATAATGTGTTTTTGACCATTTTGTGTGTTTTTTAGGTTCTAGAAAGAGTCTGAGGATGAAATCAAGTTTGGGAGGATTCTATAGACTTGTTCTAACTCCCTATGGCCATTTCATGCTTTAAAAAGACTCCTAAATATGAAAACAAATGCATGTAGAGGCATGTCTAAAATCCTTCCTCTTCATTCTAATCATTAGACATGTCCCTAATCACTTTTGGGATGTTAAAATAGGTCCAAATCATGAAAGCAATTTTTTGAGCTAGAATGAAGAATTTCATGCCACTTTGAAAGATTTTGATGACTTGGATGGACACTTATGCTTCCTAACCTTGTATGGTTCATCCCACATTATCTTTTCATGCACAAGTAACTAATTTTCTTAGCTTGATAAGTGTCTTTGTGACCCTCAGAATTCTCTCTTCTCTTCTCTCTCTCAAGTTATATAAGAACTAGCCATTTTGGCCTTTGTAACTTATGCTCCACCTAAGTATGGTGAATCTCTACTCATTTTCATACCATTTTATCAATAATACTATTGATTTTTTACCTTTTCATGATTGTTCATAATGTGTTATACTTGAATGTTGGATCTTGCTTAGTGAGGACTATGGATTCCTTAGCATGTTGTTTCATTATTTCATCCTATTTATAGTTAGAAAGATTATTATTATAGTGAATGTGAAGTGTTCTATGAAATTTAAAGTATTGAGTGAGTTAGTCAATTCACTATTACCATTCAAGGCCTCTTGTTTAGTCTTCCTAGCTTTCCACATTCATCCATATCCTCATAATGTAACATTGATGTGAAAAGATGCAGATTGAAGCAGTGTATGTTTGGTTAGTCCTTTGTTCTCATGTGTAACATGTTTATAGTTGTAATTCATCATCTTATTTGGTGTATCACCTCCCTTAAAATAGTTTTTTTTTAGTTATCTTTCTCCCTTTTCCCCCTAAAGTTTAGGTGTATTAGTGATCCAAAGTGGTGCATCAAGAGAGATAGCCCTATCTAGAGATTAACCTCATCCTTAGGATACCCACAAGCCTAAAGGTGTTTCCATTGTGTCACTTGGATGAGGATATCTTATGCATCTCCTCAAAGGGTGCAAATCCAAGTGACAATAGTTCCCATACTTAGTCATTTTTGCACGATGTTAAGATCAAGACCAGATGGAGTTCCAATGGTTTTTGAGAGTTCATACATCTAGATCTATGATGTGTATTAAGTCAAATGGGTTAAAAAAATTTATTCTTAAATTGATTAAAGATCTATCTCCTTATAAAAGGATCAATGGATCATGTTTGTTCCAAGGTGTCAGGGAGCAGTGAGATGAGGACAAGTGTTCATTGTTTAATATTGAGTAAAGATAAATATAAGGATTCTTCCAAGGATCAATAGTGAGTAAATGTTCATAAAATTATATATTTATGGTGAGTATTAATAAAAATTATTTCAAGGTGTCTAATGTTTAATATAGATAAATAATGATATACATACAGGATATTGACCGTGTGTATGTGGTCAAGATTTCATGAGATGAGGTCAACTATTA
Source organism: Torreya grandis (assembly GCA_037957365.1). Taxonomy (NCBI): domain Eukaryota; kingdom Viridiplantae; phylum Streptophyta; class Pinopsida; order Cupressales; family Taxaceae; genus Torreya; species Torreya grandis. The sequence goes on along the minus strand of JARHVA010008051.1, from coordinate 480,123 downwards.
AAATTTAAATGTTTGGGTAGAGGTGCACTATGTGTTAAAGTTTTAAGAAGATCAATGGTTCATGTTTAATCTTAATATGTGAGGGCATTAGATGTGTTTTAAGTGACCAAATTTATATGTGACCATTTGAAATCAAATATTCGAATTTAACAAAGGAAAGACCAGTGTCTAGTTTTTAGACCTTATATTTTGATCCAAGTAGAATTTGACCATGTAGTAAAAATTAAAGTTGTAGAGGAATTCAAGGTAAATCCATAAATATAGATTTTAATATTTTAAAATGTTTACAATCAAAGTTATGAAGGTTTAAAGTTGACTGTGTTTGATGTTCATCTGTTAAGAACCCAAGAAGGATGTTTGATCTTGTGTTGATGTTATTTTGATGTCTCATGATGAATTATATATTTTGGAGTGTTTTATACTCCATTAGGACCATTTTTATACATTATTAACGTTTAAATAATCATATATAGTATGAACAAAGGGTTATAAGTTGACTATGTTTTCATTCATAATGATTATGTGTATAGAATGTTGTTTGATCAAATATGATTAATAAGAAGGGTATTGTGATGGTTATTAACACTTAAGGGGGACATATAGATCATGTGTCATTTTTTCATGACTTTTAAAGTGTTCCTATGTTCTTAATTTTCTTGAATAAGTGTCAAAGAGGTGAGTGGGTCATCATAGGACCTAAAAGGTGACTTAGGCCTATTTGAAAGTGTGTTGTGCTTAAGTGTGACCCATGCTAGATGCCTTAAGGGTGAAGGCATGTATTTTTGGCTAATAGGGAAAGATTATGGACTTGATAATTCATAAATTTCTATAAATAGTGAAAATAAATATGATGGTTTCTAGACTTATATAACAATTAAAAGATGTGTGTGCATGTGAGAGTTATGGAGTGAAGGAGAGGTAGAGTGCCCAGTGGATGAGTTAAAGATCATAAGAAATTTATCATTATATATATGGATTATAGGTAATAATTCTATTGGTAGAATAGTTCTCTTATAGTTTGAAGATGAGCAAAGAGTTCTAGGGTGATCCAAAAGGAAGTTTTGGATGCTTAGAGTGTGCAGAGTTGAAGAGAGCTGATATAATATGTATCTCCATCAATTTGGTAGACAATCAGTGTTCAAGATATGTTGTTTGCTTAGGTGTTGTTGTGGATGTTCAAAATTTAGGGGATTGTAGGCTCCTTGCAAGGTGAACTTGCTAAAAGTCTAGTTATTGTGGTTGCTCAGCTAGACAAATGTTATATCACCTTGGGGGATTGTAGTCTCACTAAATAAGGGATTGTAGTTCCTTGATCAGTTACAGTTGGTCTAAATTATTTCTTGTTATTATAGGATAGTAGTCCAATTTTAGGTTCTAGTTGGTTTTCTCCCCAAATAGGGTTTCCCACATATGACATGTGTTATGTGCTTAATATTACATTATTTATCTTGTTCATTGCTATGAATGATGTGTATGCTTCATGAATGATTGTGTTAATTGATTAAGAGCCTAAAAGGATTGAAATTGAAGTTGGATTATTTGGGATCACTGATTCACCCTTTCCCTCTTAATGATTATACCTCTAACATATAATATTTCTATAAGTAAACTTAACACATTGGCATTTTAACAAGGATATTGCACTCATGAGGTGTGTCCAAGGCTAAATGATTAAAATATTATAGTAAATTGGAAATCTAAATATCATGACTTTGAAATGCATTATGATAGGGGGAACCGTGATAGGGATCCAAACACAAACTAAATGAATATTTTATCTTATATCATATCCTTATCATGTAATATGAGTATATTTTAAGTTACATTCAAAATATCCAACTATTTTAATAAAATCAAGGGAAGCCATGTAATTACCTGAACCTTCATCAATTAATGCATGTTTAACTTGGATATCTCCTGTTTATATGTTAATTAGTAATGGAATATCATCTACACAAATAAATATCTCATTGGGAATCATGGAAGAGATAGGGAATTTAAGTGAAATAGAAGTATATATTATTTCATCGATATGGATTGCCATTTATTCACATTTTTGAAGAATGTTTTCTTCTGATCTCAAAAAAATAGCTTCTTTCCCCATAAGTCAAGGCTGAGGGATTTCATTTCAAATAAGGGTTGAATTAGACAATTACAATGATGATGATAAGTTTTCTTGAGTTATAATAAATGGATTTCAAATGGGATATGTTAAATTTAAGCTATAATATCCGATTCATCATATCCTATTAACATTTTCTCAAATAAAGGTCCATAGTGTTACAGTAGATACTTTAAAGGTGTACTAAAAGTGCATTGGAATTATTTTTGATAAGGTACTCTTGTTTTAGATTTGGTTAATGTGGATTGATGATTTTATTTCTTTATGTTATGGTTGAATCATTAGTTGTTTATTATGTTTGAGAGGAATAACTACCAATAGTAAAAGGTTTTAGAATTTCTAATTTAGGTGTCTTTATTAAAGGAATTGTAGAGCTTATATCAATAATATGTGAGGTATTATCTAATTGCAGTTTTTGAGTTGACACTTGTGATTTTGTTGAATTTGTTGAAATTCATACCCCATGCCCCAATTTTGTGAGATGGGATAGGTAAGAGCCCTAAACAATGCAAAACTTTGGGAAATTGTTATGGTTAGAGGTTATATAATGATTGATATAGGAAACTAATCTCCTCATATTATTAATGTTTAAAATATTCTCATCATTTATGTTAGGATATATCAAACTTTTGACATTGTCAGTAGTCATAGTTTGGTTATTTTTAATTTGATGGTTAGGAAGAGCAGCTTTCTAAATAGTTAAATAAGCATTTTCTTAGTTTAAGGCCTCATGTTTGGTTTTAGTTTCATGATCTTTCTCTACCATTTAATTATCTTGGTTGCATGTATGTATGAGTGATTCATGATATAATTTAGTTCCAAGGATATAATCCATAGCAAAGTTTTTTAGTTGGTGACAAGTTTTGTAAGAATGACCCCAACTTGCATGAAACTAATAAACTTTGTGGGGATCATACTATTTGTACCAAATTTTGATTTTTATTTGTTTATAGAAGAAAGGTAAAACTAAAATAGGGGTAGAGGTTGGTATAAATTGGATGAGTGTGCGCTCTATAATCTAGATAGTTGTAGATACTCTTCTTTGGCATGGGAAGATGACCTACAATAAGAGAAAACTAGAAAGGGGTTGGTTAGTTAAGTAGGTTGGGTGGATTGCCTAGAAATATAAATCCAAGAAGTGTGAGCTATATATGATGCTATTAATCCACATTTTGATATAAGTTAATGTTGAAAATAAATTTAGCATAATATAAAATTACTAGATCTAAATAAGTAAATACTTTACAAATGAATGCTAGTGTTCTAACAAAGTAACATTAAGGTAAATACTCAAATCTTAAAAAATGGTTTACATCAGGTTAGGTTGTTATTTTTGGTCCATGACGAGACAAGGACCAAGAAAATAGGTTTGGGTTTAAGTTTGGTTGGTCGTTTATGGTTGTTGGTTTTTGGTCAAAAAAGTTCACATAGTGACTACTAGTGGTCAAGGTGACCATCGGTGGTTAAGATGATCATCAGTGGTTAAGATGATTATTAGTAGTTATCAATTGACCATTTGGAAGTTATAATTGATAGTTCTAGTTTAGATAAAGGTTGGTCTATGTATTAGAGTTCAAAGGGCATTACTGAAATAGGAGCAAGGTAAATGAATATAGGAAAACAAATACTTAGCTCATGATGGGAAGTTGTCTCACTGAAGAGTCTAGAAAAATTTTAGTAGAGTGTTGCTTAGTTGATTGATGAAGTTTGGAGTGATTTTAGTAGCAATTCAAGTCTGTATTGTGTCTGTAGATTTGTTGGAAGAATGAAAACCTACAAATAAAAATCTCTTGCTAGTTGGTCTTGAGAGTTGATAGTTGGAGAGATTGATTTTTAGAATGATTATGCAAGATCCATTTTTTGGTCCTACTCTCCTTATTTTATAAGAAAAATAAGAGATGTGATTACTACCCAAATTTAATATGCATATGTATTAGTATATAACTAAATTAAATTTTAATGTGTTAGTTCACACACAGATCAAGTTTGAAGGTTTGGGAGGCAAGGACCTAATCATCAGTGGTTCGCCTAATCATCAGTAGTTAGGGTAACCATTGGTAGTCAAGTGTTTCAAGGTGAAGGTTTAAGGTTATTTAAAAATGTTAGCTTGGGTTAAGGGTCAAAGGTGAATAGTATAGGTTAAATGTGGGTTAGTGGGAAAAGTTGGCCAAGGTGAGGATCCAGGGCTATTTTGACAATTGAAACTATTATGTGTGGATTTATAGTGTCTACATTTTTCCCCTTTTTTATGTAGTTTGTATCAAAAAGCTATAAAAAAAATGGATTGAGGTTAAAAGGTCCAATTACCTTGAGTATGGGAGGAGGTGATCCCCCTCAAATTGACAGTTGATGAGGTGAAATAGAATCAATTTCAAGTTTGATGAGTGGTTAAGTATATGGGAAGGTAGGTGACAAGAGTGGTAGGTGATGTTAGGAATTAAGGCATAAATATGCACATAAAATGTGACTAAGTGTGATATTTAATATCTCACATAGACTAGATTGCCATAGTTGGTTAAAATAAGTTTAGTTCTAGAACGACAAGCGATAGGGTAACTAGGCCTCAGTGTTAGGCATAACTGATTGGGTTACTCTATAAGTCTCCTAGACAAGGTCAATGTCTCATTCATATCCAAGGTAGGAAGTTCTCCTAGGAAGATATAAAAATGGTTAGTTGTGCATGAGGTGGTGCAAATTCAAATGTGTAACATGGCAGGGTAATTGATGTGGTCAAAAGGACCAAGGTAAGCTCATCACAAAATATGTGAATAGTTTGGATCAAAAATGGCCAACATCAAGGTGGGCAAGGTGATTGGTATGGTATTTGGTTGGAGAGGGTTTTCTCCAATGATTCATGGTTAGTATGTAGATAATAGGTGCTCTTTAAAGGTTGTTTAGTGGTGTTCAAATAGGTTACCCTAATTTGATGTACCACTTAGTTTGATTGGGTAAAAGGTTTGGTGTGAGAAGGGTAATCTAAAATGGTTAATTTTTTGTAGAGAAAGGTAATCTCCAAAAGTTGGGGTTGATAGAGAAGGTGATCTCCAATAGTTCATGGTTAAATTCAGGTGGGTTGGTTGGTGGAATTTATATGTGTTTCCCTAATGTAGTGTACCACTTGGTTTGGTTGAAGGTTTACAGAGAAAGGTAATCTCTAATGGTTTATAGTTAAGGTAAGTATATGGTGGAGAAGGGCAATCTCCAAAGGTTGGGTTTAGTTTGGTGGAGAAGGGTAGTCTCCAAATGGGTTCACTGATAGGTTATCTTGATGGGTTGGTTTCAATGAGTCAAAAGGGGAAAGACATATCTTCTTAAGTGGTCATGAAAGTATAAGGAGGAGGCTAAATTCTACAATTGACAAAAATGATGATGTAAATATGGGTGGCCTTTTGAACATAAACCCATGTCATGTTTTTTCTTTGTTGTTAGTTCAATGGTTTAAAAAAGGTAGCTTGATCATATGGTGTCAAGTAAGCTTTAAAATTCCTTGATTTATGCAATACAAAGGGGATGTGGATGATAAGTAGTGTATGATAGGGTAACCTTCTTGTGGGGATGGATTTCAAATGGGATATGTTAAATTTAAGCTATAATATCTCATTCATCATATCCTATTAACATTTTCTCAAATAAAAGTCCATAGTTTTACAGTAGATACTTTAAAGGTGTACTGAAAGTGCATTGGAATTATTTTTGATAAGGTACTCTCATTTTAGATTTGGTTAGTGAGGGTTGATTGATTTTATTTATTTATGTTATGGTTGAATCATTAGTTGTTTATTATGTTTGAGATGAATACGTACCAATAGTAAAAGGTTTTAGAATTTCTAATTTAGGCATCTTTGTTAAAGGAATGGTAGAGCTTATATCAACAATATGTGAGGTATTATCTAATTGAATTTTTTGAGTTGACACTTGTGAGTTCGTTGAATTGTTGAAATTCATTCCCCATGCCCCAATTTTGTGAGATGGGATAGGTAAGAGCCCTAAACAATGCAAAACTTTGGGAAATTGTTATGGTTAGAGGTTATATAATGATCGATATAGGAAACTAATCTCCTCATATTATTAATGTTTAAAACATTTTCATCATATATGTTAGGATATATCAAACTTTTCACATTGTTGGTAGTCAGATTTTGGTTATTTTTAATTTGATGATTACGAATAGGATATTTCTAAATAGTTAAATAAGCATTTTCTTAGTTTAAGGCCTCATGTTTGGTTTTAGTTTCATGATCTTTATCTACTATTTAACTATATTTTTGGCATGTATGTATGAGTGATTGATGATATAATTTAGTTCCAAGTATATAATCCATAGCAAATATTTTTAGTTGGTGACAAGTTTCATGAGAATGGCCCCAACTTGCATGAAATTGATAAACTTTATGGGGATCATACTATTTGTACCAAATTTTGATTTTTATTTGTTTATAGAATAAAGGTGAAACTAAAAGAGGGGTAGAGGTTGGTATAACTTGGATGGGTGTGTGCTCTATAATCTAGATAGTTGTAGATACTCTTTTTTGGCATGGGAAGATGACCTACAATAAGAGAGAACTAGAAAAGGGTTGGTTAGTTAAGTAGGTTGGGTGGCCTACCTAGCAAGATAAATCCAAGAAGTGTGAGCTATCTAGGAGGCTATTAGCCCACCTTTTGATATAATTTAATGTTGAAAATAAAGGTATCATAATATAAAAGTACTAGATCTAAATAAATAAATACTTTACAAATGAATGCTAGTGTTCTAACAAAGTAACATTAAGGTAAATACTCAAATGTTAAAGAATGGTTTAGGTCATGTTCGGTTGTTATTTTTGGTCTATGAGGAGACAAGGGCCAAGAAAATAGGGTTTGGTTTAGGTTTGGTTGGTGGTTGATGGCTTTTGGTTTTTGGTCAGAAAAGTTCACATAGTGACCACTTATGGTTAGGGTGACCATCGATAGTTAAGATGACCATCGATGGTTAAGATGACCATCGATACTTACCAATTGACCATTTGGAAGTTAATATTGAGAGGTTTGGTTTAGGTAAAGGTTGGTCTATGGATTAGATTTCAAAGGGTATTACTGAAATAGGATCAAGGTAAATGAATATAGGAAAACAAATACTTAGCTCATGATGGGATTTTGTTGTCTTGTTGAAGAGTCTAGAATAAGTTTAGCAGAGTGTTGGCTAGTTGATTGATGAAGTTTGGAGTGATTTTAGAAGCACTTCAACTCTATATTGTGTATGTAGATTTTCTGGAAGAATGAAAACCTAAAAATAAAAATCTCTTACTAGTTGGTCTTAAGAGTTAATAGTTAGAGAGATTGATTTTGAGAATGATTATCCGAGATCCATTTTTGGTCCTACTCTCCTTATTTTATAATAAAAATAAGAGTTGTGATTACTACCCAAATTTAATAGGCATATGTATTATTATCTAACTAAATTAAATTTTAATGTGTTATCTCATACATAGATCAAGTTTGAAGGTTTGGGAGGCAAGGACCTAATCGTCAGTGGTCAGCCTAATCATCAGTAGTTAGGGTAACCATTGGTAGTCGAGTGTTCAAAGGTGAAGGGTCAAGGTGGTTTAAAAATGTTAGGTTGGATTAAGGGTCAAAGGTGAATGGTCGAGGTTAAATGTGGGTTAGTGAGAGAAGTTGGCCAAGGTGAACATCCAAGGATATTTTGATATTTGGAATTATTATGTGTGGATTTCTAGTGTCTATATTTTACCCCTTTTTGTTATGAAATTTGTATCAACAAGCTATAAAACAAAAAAGGATTGAGGATCAAATTTTAGGTTACCTTAATTATGGGAGGAGGTGATCCCCCTCAAATTGGGAGTTGATGAGGTGCAATAAAATCAAGTTCAAGTTTGATGAGTGGTTAAGTAGATGGGAAGGTAGGTGACAAGAGTGGTAGGTGACGTTAGGCATTAAGGCATAAATATTCCCATAAAATGTGACTAATTGTGATATTTAAGATCTCACATAGACTAGATTTCCATAGTTGGTTAAAATAAGTTTAGTTATAGAAGGACAAGTGATAGGGTAACTAGGCCTCAGTGTTAGGCATAGCTGATTGGGTTACTCTATAAGTCTCCTAGACAAGGTCAATGTCTCATTAGTATCCAAGGTAGGAAGTGCTCCTAAGAAGACATAAAAATGGTTGGCTGTGCATGAGGTGGTACAAATTCAAATGTGTAACATGGCAAGGTAATTGATGTGGTCAAAAAGACCAAGCTAAGTTCATCACAAAATATGTGAATAGTTTGGGTTAAAAATGGGCAACATCAAGGTGGAAAAGGTGATTGGTATGGTAGTTGATTGGAGAGGGTTTTCTCCAATGATTCATGGTTAGTTTGTATATAATAGGTGCTCTCTAAAAGTTGGTTAGTGGTGTTCAAATAGGTTTCCCTAATTTGATGTACCACTTAGTTTGGTTGGGTAAAAGGTTTGGTGGATAAAGGTAATCTCTAATGGTTAAATTTTTGTAGAGAAAGGTAATCTCCAGAAGTTAGGGTTGATGGAGAAGGTGATCTCTAATAGTTCATGGTTAAAGTAAGGTGGGTTGGTTGGTGGAATTTATGTGTTTCCCTAATTTGGTGTACAACTTGGTTTGGTTGAAAGTTTGCAGAGAAAGGTAATCTCTAATGGTTTATGGTTAAGGTAAGCATAGGGTGGAGAAGGGCAATCTCCAAAGGTTGGTTTTGGTTTGGTGGAGAAGGGTAGTCTCCAAATAGGTTCACTAATAGGTTAGCTTGATGGGTTGGTTTCAATTAGTCAAAATGGGGAAGACATATCTTCTTAAGTGGTCATGAAATTATAAGGAGGCTAAATGATGCAATTCACAAAAATGATGATGCCAATATGGGTGGGCTTATGAACATAAACCCATGTCATGTTTTTGCTTTGTTGTTACTTCAATGGTTAAAAAAAGGTAGCTTGATCATATGGTGTCAAGTAAGCTCAAAAATCTCTTGATTTATGAAGTATAAAGGGGATGTGGATGATAGGCAGTGTATGATAGGTAACCTTCTTGTGGGGATGGCTTGCCCCTTTTGTAGGTGACCTTGGAACCATGATAGATAAGTTTAGGTATAGACTGATCGATGTAAAAAGTCTATTAATGATATTGTGAAAGCTAATTGTGATTTTTTTATAGATTTATTGGTCTTTGATTTTGATATAGGGTTTATTATTGCTTAGTTTGATACGTTTGGGAAGTTGATCGATGCAGGAAGCTTCGAATGATTGCTTTTGACAAAGTTAACTTAGCCATCCTTCAAAGGAGTGGTCTCTATTTGTATTTGTTTATGTTTGATAGTTATCCTTAAAAGGAGAAATCTACATTAATTTTAATCAATTTTTATTGTTTTTGGGTAGTTGTCCTTCAAGGGAGCAATTTGTATGCTAGAGATCTTGACATAAGTGATAGTTTGGTATCCTAAATTGTTTGTGTTAGTTTAGACATGGACTGTCTATATAGGCCTAAGGTTTTTATTTATAGAGGAAAAGCCATATCACAAGGAGGTTGATGATGGGTAAAAGAGGTGGTTTAAGTGACAATGACCATAGGAATCCATCCTAAAAAATTTGGAAAGTACCATGAGGATCATCTCATGGCTAGAGCCATAGTATCTATGCTTAAGATTAGGCTATGTTTGTGAAAGATAATCACATGATCTTGTTTTTAATAACTTGTTCTTAAAGATAAGGAGATGAAGGTGATTGAAAATAAGGGATGAGCTTATGTTAGACACAAGATGATAAAGAACTTAGTTTAACCAAAGAATAGGAATGTAAATGTAAAAACATTTGAGGAGGTTGAGGCTCTGATATGCCCCAAATTTATGCTTGAGTAAATGGTTGATGTCAATCAAGAGAGTATATGTCACCTAGTTAATTTTTGACACTTGATAAGACATGAAAAAAATTGGATTGACAAAAAAGGTTAGGTTGGTTAGGTGATAGTTTGGTGGAGAAGGGTAATCTCTAATGGTTGGGGGAGAAGGTGACTCCAAAAATAAGTTGGGTGGTGTCCAAATGGGTTTCTCCAATTTGGTATACCACTTGGTTCAGGTTAGGTTGATGGAGAACATATTCTCAAAAAATTGGGGGAGAAGGTGACTCCCAAATAGGTTGTGTGGTGTCCAAATGGGTTTTCCTAATTTTTTATATGACTTGGTTAAGGTTGGGTTGATGGAGAAGGTATTCTCCAAAGGTTGGGGGAAATGGTGACTCCCAAATAGATTAGTGGAAAAGGGTAATCTCCAATGGTTGGGGGAAAAGGTAACTCCCAAATAGGTTGGTGGAAAAGGGTAATCTCCAATGGTTAGGGGAGAAGGTGACTCACAAATAGGTTGGTGGAGAAGGTGACTCCCAAATAGGCTGGGTGGTGTCTAAATGGGTTTCCCCAATTTGATATACCATTTGGTTCAGGTTGAATTGATGGAGAAGGTATTCTCCAAAGGTTGGGGGAGAAGGTGACTCCCAAATATGTTGGTGAAGAAGTTTAATCTCCAATGGTTGGGGTAGAAGGTGACTCAAAAATAGGTTAGGTGGTGTCTAAATGGGTTGCCCCAATTTGGTATATTGCTTGGTTTAGGTTGGGTTGATGGAGAAGGTACTCTCCAAGGGTTCAGGGTTGGTTGGTTAATAGGTTTGGTTGATAGGTTGAGAGAAAAATGCCAGTGGTTAGTTTGGTTTTTTTTAGGGTATGGTTTGGGTTGGCAAATGCTCAAAGCCTTATGGAGGGAGAGTTCCCCGAGTTTTCTCTTTCAATAGATGCTTGAGGTGGGAAAAATATCCCTAAAGTGAAGGTGTTGGTTAATAAGAGGGTTTAGGAGGAGTGAAGATGACTTCATCTGTTAGGTGAGGAACTTGACTATCTTCCAAGATCAGATATTAAAATTTTGATTTGATTTCAACCAGGTTTTGATCCCATTTTTTTAATCCCTCATAGCATGGGGGGTTGCAAGGGGGGTACCCCCTAAATTTTAGTTGTTAAATTGTAATTTTGTAGTCAATCTGGGCCATTGATTAAAGCTTTCTAGATCTGATAGTAGAGGTTATGTTTAGGTGTGTTTCACCCTAAAATATGTTGATATATGGTTGATGTTAGTTATTAGTGGTTAGTGATTAGTAGGTCAAGTTCATAGGTGGCGATTTAGGTGGGATTCCTTAAATTGCACCAAGTCTAGGAAAATGTTGTTGGACCTAATTTTGGTAGGTTAGGGTAGGTTAGACAAGAGTGTCTAATTTTCATAAGGATGGAGTTTTGGTGAGGTGAGATTAGGTTGGAAAGGTTTGTTTGATTTGATGGGTTGGTTTTGATTTGGATTGATAGATGGTAAGGTTGAGTTGATGATGGGTAAGGTTGGGTTGACAATAGGTAAAGTTAGGTTAATAGTAGGTGAGGTAGGGTTAAGGTTGTTAAGGTTGGTTTGATGGTTGGTAAGGTAGGGTTGAAGGTAGGTTCAACAAAATTGGTAAGTGGAAGAGGTAAGTTGGTTGGTTCCACATGGGTGATTGGAAAAGGTTGGTTGGTTGGTTCCACATGGGTAGGTGAAATAGGCTGATTGGTTGGTTCCATATGGGTAAGTGGAAGAGCTTGGTAAGTAGGTTAGAAGGGGTTTGTAGGTTGGGTATGGATTCCTTAATTTTGATTGCAAAGGAAAGTTGAGAAGGTTCCACTTGGTTAACATGTGGTTTGGTTAAAGGTTGGATTATGGTTTACTTAGTTATATATTGATTAAGAACCAAATCTAATGGATGGACCTCATTATTTTGAGGGTTTTAGTTATTGGTGTGCATAATAATGGGTGTAAAATGAGGTTTGATGATGGATTTATCTTGAGTTGGCAAGCTAATCAATTAGTTTTATGAGGTTAGTTGGTTTGATAGGTTTGGTTGAGTTGATAGGTTGGGTGGGTTTGATTGTTTGAGTAAGGTTGATAGGGTGGGTTAGTTTGATAAGTTAGGTAAAGTTGTTATGGTGGGTTGGTTTGATAGGTTAGGTAAGGTTACCAAGGTGGTTTGATAGTTTTTGGTTGGATGGTAAAGAGGATAGACCAAATATTAGTTTTGAGATAAAAAGGACTACCTCAAAGTGGATTAGGGTAGTTGATATGATGGTTGAGGTAGGTGACCCAATGGTTGATGGGGTTGGATAGGTTAAATTTGAGGTTGGTTGTGATGATTTTCAAGGTGGTGTTGATGGGTTGTTGGTTGGGTATGATGATGGATAAATGGTTGTTGATAGGTTATTGGTTGGTTGCAATTGAGATTTGATTGGTTGGTGGTGAGGGTTGATTGGTCATGGGTATCAGAAATATATGACTCTACTTTGACTATCTTGTCCATTAACATTGTAACCAACTCAGGTGGTAGTTGACAGTTTAATTATTATTTGTAATTGAGGTTTTTATAGGTGATAGGTAGGGTTTGATTGATTATGGGTGAGGTTGGGTTGGTTGTTAATGAGGTTAGGTTAGTTATAGGTAAGGTTAGGTTAGTTATAGGTAAGGTTAGGAGCATAAGTGGCTCATAATGTAAGGTATCACTCTAAGGAAATATGCTTATTTTTTAAGATCCTAACAAAGTTAGGATCTCCAAGAGAGAATTTAGGCTAGCTCCCCATTTGGCAAGGCAATGAGGCAAAATGGTGGAAGATAGGTTTCTCACAACTTAAAACAAAGAGTAGACAAGAAAAGTCAAAAAGGAAAAACACACACTAAAGTAAGTTACCTCTAACCATTCTTGTTAAAATCTCTTTTGGCTTATGCCTTAAGTTAAAAATAATGTTGGAAGACTTGGATTGTAGATCAGGTACTAGAATAGAATCCTATGATTGGTTTTGGGTTAGTTACAACTTTCAAAATTTGTATTAAAATTTAGTACGTGGCTTGATATTAGGGCCTACCTCCTCACTTCACACACCACATTGATAAGGGTATTGGGTGCTTAGCCATTATATACTAATTTCTAGAGTTTATAATCAACCAGAGAGATAAATCTTAATTTACTCCCTTGGTAGTGAAGTTCAAGGGGGATAGCCAAAGAGGGAAAGGTTTATCGCTAGTAGATGAAACCCTAGTCAGGCCTTATGTAAGGTGTTAATATATGTTGATTGATAAGTGGTTTGGTATGGTGTGTGATAAAGAGGTGAAGCTATGATTGATTAATTTTTTTTTAATTTAACTAAATGAGCTAAACATGCAAGTGATCAATGTATGCAAGTAATTTTATATCCAAAAGAAAATTTCAATTTCATTGTATGAACATAGAATAAAGAATAAAATGGCACTAGATGTAACTAGGTTCCACCAGGCATGCTATAATGTTTGTACCAATTTTTTTTTATTTTTTTATAGAAGAAAGTTAAAACTAAAAGAGGGGTAGAGGATGGTAGAACCTAGATGGGTGTGCACTCTATAATCCAGGTGGTTATAGATACTCTTATTTGGCATGGTAAGATGACCTTCACTAAGATAAAACTAGAAAAGGGTTGGTTAGCTAAGTAGGTTGGGTGGATTACCTAGTAATCTAGATCCAAGAAGTGTGAGCTATCTAGGAGGTTGTTAAACACTTTTTGATACAAGTTAATGTTAAAAAGAAATGTAGCATAACATAAAAGTACTAGATATAAAGAAATAAATATTTTATAAATGAATGTTGGTGTTATAACAAATTAAAATTAAGGTAAATTCTCAAATGTTAAATAATGGTTCATCTCAGGTCAAGTTTTTTTTTGTCTGTGAGGAGATAGGGGCTAAGAAAATAGGGTTTGGTTGATGTTTGGTTGGTGGTTTATGGTTGTTAGTTTTTGGTTTAAAAAGTTCACACAGTGGCCACCAGTGATCAGTGTAACCTTCGGTGGTTAAGATGACCATTTATGGTTATCAGTTGATCATTTGGTGGTTACTATTGATACGTCTAGTTTAGGTAAAGGTTGGTCGATGGATTAGAGGTTAAAGGGTATTGCTAAAATAGGACCAAGGTAAATGAATACATGAAAACAAATACTTAGCTTATGATGGGAGGTTGTTGTCTTGTTGAAGAGTTTAGAGTAAATTCAATAGAGTGTTGGTTAGTTGATTGATGAAGTCTAGAGTGATTTTAGCACCACTTTAGGTCTACATTATGCCTACAAACTTGCTAGAAGAATGAAAACTTGCAAATAAAAATATCTTGCTAGTTGTTCCTAAGAGTTAATAGTTGGAGAGACTAGTTTTGAGAATGATTATCCAAGATCCATTTTTTGGTCCTACTCTCCTTCTTTTATAGGAAAACGAAGAGATGTGCTTGCTGCCCAAATTTAATAGGTAGATGTATTATCAGCTAATTAAATTAAATTTTTATGTGTTAGCTCACACATGTATTGAGTTTTAAGGCTTGGGAGGTGAGGACCTAATCATCAACAGTCAGCCTAACCATTGGTAGTTAGAGTAACCATCGAAGGTCAAGTGTTTAGAGGTGTAGGGTCAATATGGGTTAAAAAGATTAGGTTAGGTTCAGGGTCAAAGGTGAATGGTCAAGGTAAAATGTGGGTTAGTGGGAGAAATTGGCCAAGGTGGGCATCCATGGGTATTTTGACATTTAGAACTGTCATGTGCAGATTTCCAGTGTCTACACATACCAATGTTTGATAGATAGTGTAGGGTCAATATATCATTTGGAAGTTCATGGGAGATGATTTTAAATTTATTCTAATTAATGTGATTTATATACATCTATGTTATGTACTTGAGAAAATGTAGAACTAGGATGACAATTGTTGTAAATTGATAAGGAAGGATTAGGCCCTATGGGGTTACTTGGATCAATAGCTTAAATGGATTTTATGGAATCATATGGATTGATAACACCATCATTATTTACATCTTTATTTTTATCTTTCATAAGTGTTCGGGTCCCTATTGGAGGGTGAGAAGGCTCAAATTATCGTATAAAGAAATATTGATGTTTAGCTTGGTCGAAGGCTTCTTCCAAGGATTTTGGTGAAAATATTATTTATGTGATATTGTAATTTTGAGTGAATAGAATTAGTGAATAAATGAAATTTATTACCAATAGACATATTATGCTTAGTTTTGTTAGAAAAAATTTTCCATTATTTGATGAAAACTTGTAGCATTTTGTATTCTAATTATTTACAATTGATAAAGTGAGCTAAGTTGTTTTCAAGAAGACCACTAGTTTGGAATTCTTGAACCAATGCATTGAATAAATTTTCCAAGATAAATATTGAATGGGTTTTAATTTGATTATGACAATTTAAATCATCTCATGAAAAGGTTTTAGCTAATAACTTGGCGGCAGCAAAAGTGTTAAGTTTAACCCAAACTTTGTATAAATCTCCAAAATTATTCAAATACAAAGGTGGATTATTAGATCCATTGTAAGTGATAGTAAGAACTATGCCACCTATGTCAATGTTTGCAATTTGAGGATCAAGAGGTTCATTTTTTAAGTGTTTAATATCCTTGTTAATAAGTGTGGGTTGTGGTATAAATTTACCATGTTCATATCAAATGGGGGTTGGGGTGAATTATTATTTTTTGCTCCCCAATGAGTAGGTTGAGTTTGATTTTTTAAATGCATTAGTTGGTTTTACATTTGCATCATTTGGTTGGAAAAATTAGTTTAGAAGGTAGCCATTTGATTTAATTTAGTAATGATAATTTATTCATGTTAATTGTATTTTGACTAGTAGAAGTTGTGTGAGATGCATTAGAATTATGTAGGGAATTAATAGTTTGAGATGAACTTATAGCATGAGATACTCTAGTAGGTGTATGTAATTTGGCATTAGTGTGGGTATTTCGAATAGATCCACTAAACTTCAAACCTATCATGTTTTTAGAAATGGTTGTCATGGAGTATGAATAAGACATGGAATATGATGTCATGTTAGTATAGGGAGGTATAAGAGAGGAAATAGGGGTGATATAAATCATATGATGACTTGCCCCAAATCTTTAAGAAAATGTAGGTGAAGGTGAATAGGATTATTCAATATAAGGTCCCATCATAAGGTTGTAAATTATTATGGGATCCTTACCCTAATGTTGGGGGTTTTCATTGATGAAAAAGATCATTTATCATATATTCAAGGTCACTTTTGTCCTCTACCATTTTTAGGAATAAAGGATTAAATATAGTGGAATAGGGAGGAGTCCCATAGTTGGTGGTTCTAGTAGTAACATGGATATTCCTAAGTCCTAGATTAGTTAACACAGAATGTGTCTTAGAGACTTTATTAAGATTAATAAATCTCATCATTTTAATTTAATTTTGACTAGTAGTATTGTCAAATAGATGTATGATGAAAAAGCTGATTTAAACACTTACTAGGGAATTGAGCAAATAAAAGTTAAAAATGAACAAGATCGAGCTAATGGATCTGATTAGATAGATAGGATGATATAAAAATATGGAATTAAACTAGGTCAAACTAGTCAAACTAATTAAACAGGTAGTAAAACAAGAAAAACTAGAGTCAAACTAGGTCAAGTTGATCGATCTAGTTGGGAAAGAAAATAGATCTATCTATAATAACACTAGGTTGAGCTAGTTGAACTAGTTATAAAAATCAAACAAATAGAATAATGTATGAATATATTAGGTCAAGATAGTCAAACTAGGCAAACATAACAGACTTTGCCTAGACTAAGTTGAGCTCATCGGCTAGGTAAGAAAAATAAATAGTCTATGTTAGACTATGTTGACATGGTCGATAGAGTTTTGTATTCTAGAAAAAATTTAATGGTCTGACTTTGGATGATTTAGTTTTAAATAAAATTTAAGCCCACAAATAACTAGGTCAACCATGTCGATCTAGTTGATACACATAATTTGTATTAATGTTGGCTAATATAGTTTGTAATGCAACATAGAATATTAAAAAAAATAAAAGGAATGTAATTTTGATGCTAAGTAATTACTCAAAAATAATATAAGAAAGTTGTATTTAAGGTTGTGATTGAAAGTGTTGGCTTCCAAAGAAGCTTATTCATTAGATAGTGTTGGTCCAATGTTTTAGAGAACTGACTATGGAGAAATTGATATTCCCATAGGCCACTAAACTATGATTCAAGGGTAATTTAGAAGTATCTTCTCGATAAAAACATCTAACCAATGAACCACACAATAAAATAGATGGTTGGATTCCTAAGGTTTAATAAAAAATATTCTTAGGTGTTCCTAAAATACTATGAGGTATGTGGAAACTAAAGATCGTATTTAGCTCTATACTATGGATATGGGTATTGAGTAAATCCCCTTAGGGTATGCTATGTATAATCGATAAATAAGGATCATAAATAGAGTATAAAGTATCCCTTCATGATAATAGCTAAGTAGTTTCAAAATTGATGTTACAAGTTTTTAAGGAAGCCAAATAAAGTGAAAATCCATACTTAAAAAGATAAGTCATAGTTTTTTGTAAATAAAACAAACATGTATCCAACTAAAAAGTAAAATGAGTTTAATTACTATCTAATATTGTTTAATCTCCTTTAATTGAATTAGAAAGTTAAATAAATAAAACAAGATCAAATAGGTCAATCAAGTTGGAAAATAGAATAGAACACAATCGAGTTGATCGACTCAATCTATTATAAAAATAGGCTAGGAAAACATAGTCAAGCAAGTTCACTTAGTTTTCTACGTAGAAAATAGATACATAACTAGATTGAGCATGTCAATCTAGTTGATTATGTAGGTATAGTTTTCTAGAAATAAAAAATTGGTAAAAATAGTATTGAACTTAAATTATAACTTAATAAGAGGGAAAATAAATTAACTTAAAAATTAACAAGGTAAAAGTATTGAGCTGGTTAGACTAAACTTGATATATAAGACAAAGTGCACTAGGTTGATGTAGTAGTTATTCCTAAAGATGTTGAATTGTTATTTTAAATGGTTTGTCTAGCATGTGTTTGAACCTCTAAAGGTGGAACACAATATTATTAAATATAATTAATTCAATCAATAAAGTATTAAAAATTTGATAAATGATTAAAAAATAAAACTATTTCAATTAGACTGATGTAGATATCTAAAATACAAATGTAGTAAAGAACAAAATCAAGCAAGTCAATTCAGTTAGATACAAAAATTCAAAGAAAAGATTGGATCGATTAGTCTAATCTAGTTAATTGAGACTAAAAAACTTATGCATAGAAGGTAAAACTAGGTTGATAGGCTCAATAAAGTTAAAAACCTTGAATATAAAATGTTGAACTAGGTCGATAGGCTCGACCAAGTTAAAAAAAACCTAGACAAAGAGAGCCAACTATGTCGAGAGGCTCAATGAAGTTTGAAAACATGTGCACAAAGTGTTAAATTAGGTTGACAAGCTCAATAAAATTGACTATAAATAAATATTAAAAATTGTAAGGGTTAGATTCATGTTAGGTTTATAAAAATGTATGCAAGATAAATAAGATAAATCTAAAACTTATCCTACTAGGTAATAATCAAGCTTGGAGAAGGTAATCGACTAACAATCCACTTAACAATACTTTGTTATATTGGGCTCATGACCAATTATGGATCCACTAAACTTAACTAAGATATATCTTATTACGCAATGGCAAAGGAGAGGTTCCCAAGGCCTCTAGTCAAATTACATCATATAATAACCCTAACTAGGATTTATAATGCAATAAATAGAAATTAGCTAATTTACTAAACAAGCATACATGTTAATCCAGTAACTAAACATATAAGTTAATCTAGTGCTCACTAAAGCTTGTGGCACAAATGGAGAAGATGATAAATACACAAAGATAATTCTATTCAACACAATATTGAAGTAAACTAAGCAAGGAGAGATACAATTCAATCAATTAGTTCTACAACATTTACTTAACTAAAATATGAAGGAATTGGAGTATACTTACCTTGTTGAAGTGAACCCATCATACCTCAATATATCCCTTAGCAAATGGTTCTTTAAAAGAGGTTATTTTGGATTGTAAGGATCATAAGGATAGATCATATATAGTCTACAAGACTTCTCCTATGCACTCAATACTTCCACAACACAAGCAATACAACTCTAAGATAAAAACCTAAATAATGAAGCCTACAAATGATAGTATAAGAAGATTTTTGAGTTGTATTGATGTGAAATTAAATTATCCTCTATTTATAAATGAATTTAAGGGATTATTTATAGCCAAGTATTGACCCTAAACCTTCCTAAGAATTTTACTGATAAAGTCAGTTGGGTCAACCTTATTTGGCAAAAAATAGATCTGTTAGGACTCAAACTAGGTCAGATTGGGCTGATGGAGTTTTGTAACATATGCTAAATTCCCAACAAGGTTGACCAAGTTAATGTAGTATGAAAAAATATTAAAATGGATGTTTGCTTAGGTATGGGATATTTTGTATGTTGAATTTCTTAAGGGAGTGTATAAGCATATTTTTTTCTTAAGAAATTGACAAGATTAGATTGTAATGGTTTTAGGTAATGGTATAGGGGTCAAAAATCATGAAAAGCACCAAATGTATTCCATACCCTTTATTATTTCACCCTTTAATTTGTGAACTCAGAGAGATTGAGACTCAACTAGTTCTTACAAGATAAAAATCATTGTTAACTGATAAAGTTTAATTATATTATGTGTACAAACTTATGCTTCAAGGTAAAACATTTGTTCATATAATTCCTATGGCGTTATTGATAATCACAATAAGCATTAACATTATACTTACCCTTTGGGTATATGTCTACTTGTACCAAACTCTATAGGATAAAGGAGAGATATAAAATACCACTCTACAAGCCACAAGATTAATGATGTGGGAGATTTAGGTAATCATGTAAATTATATTTGTGATTTATTGGATAAGAAAAATTGATTAGGTTGTTATGACACCACATTAACCATGGTGGTTTGACCTTATAACTTGGTTTGATAATAAAATTGGTATTAGATGTAGATGTAGTTGGTGTGTTTGCTACATACTTAATTATTTTTAATGATCTAAGTTTCATTTCATGATTTTAAACAACATGGCATAAGTCATCCAAAGATTTAAACTTTTTATATATAATGGACTCATGTAAAATATCAAACAAACTTTACTTGAAAACATATTGAAGTTCTTTATCTATCATAAGATGGGTCATTTTAGCTAACAGTATCTTATACCTCAAGACATACTCATTAATATTTTCATTGGTTCCTTATTTGATCCTAACAATTTGGGCATAAGAAACCTTTTCAGTAATGTTAATAGAGAAGGATGCCAAAAATTGATCTGTAATGGGTTTGAAGGAGTCTAATGATTGAGTTGGAAAATCATATGACCACATTGAGGCATTGTATTTTAAGCTCCTTAGAAATAATTTGGTTAAAATTTTATCATTGGAGGCATAATCAAGGCATGCCACATAAAAATATCAAAGTTGTTGTTGAGGATCACCCTCATCATCATAAAATGTGAAATTAGGTAAAATAAAATTGGTTGGCAAGGGGTGTAAATATATCTCTGGTGTAAGAGGATTATGAAACACCTCTTGTCAATATATAATATAAGGATATTTCGAAGAATTTTGTTCAATATTTGTAACCTTATTTTTCAAAAGTTTGATAGTTTGGAAAATATATTACACCTCTTGATCTTTTAGGTTGGAAATTTGAGAAGTCAACAAAGGAGGTGTACTAATAGGTTGGGTAGATATAGGAATTAAAACTAGTATTTGAGTTGAAGGATTGAGGTTTCCATGTTAGATGTAGCAATAGTATTCTGAGGAAATAAAGGTTGAAATACATATCTCGTGCCCCCATTAGAAGTATGTATATTTATTAGTATGAAATTAGTTTTAGTACCTTTTAAGGAATTACCATCACTAGGTGAGGAATCCTTAGCCTTATCATGCTTACTAATTTCATCTCTTATAACATAAAAAAATGCATCTATTAGGCCCTAAGTTGTTATTTATTGAGATTAGTGATCAGTTCTTCTTTATCTTCCATTTGAAATTAGATTTTTTTTACTATTTTACATTTCTTAGAAATGAAAAATTATAGAATTTGAACATCAAAATAAAACCCTAGTTGGCTAAGAATCCCAAGAATTAGATTTTTTTTGCATTCACATAAATCAAATTCACCAAATTTTTAACCCTAAAATGTGTAGGTCATAGGGAATCTAGGGATAAAGGGGTATAAATAGCATATGGCACAAGGATGGTAGACTATCTCTAGAGTAGACCAATTATTTATGAAACTCAAATAAACATATATTGAATTTATTATGCTAAGATGTGCTAAAAATAAAAATTAAGGATATAATATATATTGAAATTATAATGAAAATAAGATGATTAGTTGGTTTTGATGTTAATACATAGCTAGATCTAGAATAGGTGAAAATCAGACTGGGTCTAGATTTTATAATAGTTGCTTGATTATCGAAATTGCACTTCTATAGCTACAAACACTAGCATTGACTTGGGACAAGTTCATCAACACTAATGTCTAAATTAGATGTAGGTGTCTAGTATAGAATACCTATTAAAATTATATTCAACCACCTCAATGCTTCTGGATTCTATGTCACCTTCACTCTAGTATATTCATATCTAGGTCATGGAATATCACTCCTTATCAAATAGAAAAAACCTTAATTTTTCATCTTCATAGTGGCTATGAGAAAAATGGGTTAATGGCCACATGGTGTTGAACATCCCTAAAGAACCATTTATCTATGAGCATTACCTACATAGTCAGTGTTCTAAATAGGGCCTTAGACTTATATAGTTCTTTCCTACATGTTAGTTTGTGTGTGAATTATGAAATGTGTGACAAGAAAGTACAAAACTGACCTAGCTTGTAACTTGAAAAATATAGCTCTTGGGACACTCCTTAAATAATTCAAACCTATAGATATGTTATCTCTATGATTGATATGTAAATAGGAGAAAATAGGGAAGTTTTTATCACTTGAGTTCTTAATAGAATGATATTGATGATTTTTATTGTGAGTTATTAGGTTTTTCTAGGTTCTTTCTAGGTGAGGAATGAATGAGGATTGATATTATTTTTATACTTCCTTTAGATAATAGTTCACATTAAAGCATTGAGGATGACCATAGGAATACATTTTATTTGTAAATTAGATGACTTTAGGGTACTGAACACTTGTGTTAATATAAGACACTTGCATTGATGTATGTGTCTTACTAGGATGCAAGTGTTTAAGTAGTTAGAAAATAAGTGCAGGTCTAAAACTTGCAAAGATGGAAGATAAGCAGGTTTATAACATTTTGGGCAAGATATAAGGCCTAAATCATCATAATAACATTAATTTAACTAATAAATAATTAAATTTGGCATAGATAGATATTTTATATGATACTTTTGGCAATGATAAAGGTCTAGAAGTTGAAGGTACATTTATGATATGTATTTACTAGGTGTATAAGACTAAGGTGTTATATAATTCATAAATAGTGTCTACATTTTTTTATGATTTGGGTTCACAATAAATATATCCCCAAAAATATTATATTCTCCAACACTCCCCTTTAATGTTTAGTGGAGATACATACTAATACATATTTTTTTAATGTGATTCCAACACTCCCTTAGTGTTTTAGTGGGGATATATGAAAATGTATATTTTTTATAAAGGGAATTACAATTAATAAAATCATGTAACATTTGAAGGATTTAAATACCCTTATCATGCCAACATCACCTTTTGTACAAAATTATTTATATTCTATAAACCACATAGGATGATTTATGTTAACATGATAGTGAGATTACATCTCATAGTTTCTCATAGATGAGCTTACAAGCATTTAGAGGGTACATCCATGATATGTATTTACTAGGTGTATAATACTGAGGAGATATATAATTCGTAAATAGTATATATAATTTGTTAAGATTTGGGTTCACAATAAATATGTCCCCAAATATATTATATGCTCGAACACTCTCCTTTAATTTTTAGTGGAGATACATACTAATACATATTTATTTAATGGAATTGCAACACTCCTTAGTGTTCTAGTGGGGTTATATGAAAATGTATCTTTTTTATAAAGGGAATTACAATCAATAAAATCATGTAAAATTTGAAGGATTTAAATACCTTCATCATGCCAATATCACCTTTTATAAAAAAGTATTTAAAATATATAAACCACGTAGGATGATTTACACTAACATGATAGTGAGACTACATCTCACAATTTCTCATAGATGAGCTTACAATAATTTGGAGGGTACATCCATGATATGTATTTACTAGGTGTACAATATTGAGGTGTTATATAATTCATAAATAGTGTCTATATTTTTTTATGATTTAGGTTCACAATAAATATGTCCCCAAAAATACTATATTCCCCAACACTCCCCTTTAATGTTTAGTGTAGTTACATACTAATACATATTTTTTTAATGCGATTCCAATAGTTCCCCTTAGTGTTATAGTGTGGATATATGAAAATGTATCTTTTTTATTAAGGTAATTACAATCAATAAAATCATGTAACATTTTAAGGATTTAAATACCTTCATCATGCCAATATCACCTTTTATACAAAAGGATTTATAATCTATAGAACACATAGGATGATTTAAGCTAACATTGTAGTGAGAATACATCTCATAGTTTTTCATAGATGATATTATAATCATTTGAAGGGTACATTCATAATATGTATTTACTAGGTGGACAAGATCAAGGTGTTATAAATAGTGTCTACAATTTATTATGATTCGTGTTCACAATAAATATGTCCCCAAAAATATTATATTCTCCAACACTCCCCTTTAATGTTTAGTGGAGATACATAATAATACATATTTTTTTAATGTGATTCCAACACTCCCCCTTAGTGTTCTAGTGGGGATATATGAAAATGTATCTTTTTTATAAAGGGAATTACAATCAATAAAATCATGCAACATTTGAAGGATTTAAATACCTTCGTCATTCCAATATCATATTTTATACAAAAGGATTTATAATCTATAAACCACAAAGGATAATTTATTATAACATGATAGTGAGACTAAATCTCATAGTTTCTCATAGATGAGCTTACAAGCATTTGGAGGGTACATCCATGATATGTAATTACTAGGTGTACAAGACTGAGGTGTTATATAATTCATAAATAGTGTCAAAAATTTATTATGATTTGGATTCACAATAAATATGTCCCCAAAAATATTATATTCTCCAAAATTCCCCTTTAATGTTTAGTGGAAATACATAATAATACACTTTTTTTAATGCAATTCCAACCCTCCCCCTTAGTGTTCTAGTGGGGATATATGAAAATTATCTTTTTTATAAATGGAATTACAAACAATAAAATCATGTAACATTTTAAGGATTTAAATACCTTTATCATTCCAATATCACCTTTTATACAAAAGGATTTATAATCTATAAACCACATAGGATGATTCATCCTAACATGATAGTGAGACTACATCTCATAATTTCTCATAGATGAGCTTACAAGCATTTGGAGCCTTTTATAACATAATTAAATCCATTAAAAAGAATTGATTTATTATTGGGTACACTATAAACTCACATAGACTTAAGTTTACATAAAAATCATATAGGGTGACTTTATAAAATATTTTTCCAACAAATAAGAAATATAGAGAAGAAAAGAGACACATGTCCATTAGGAAGTGACATTATCATGCACACTCCCCCTTAATGGTAATTTTGAGACGTTGAACATTTTTCTAAACATGCAAAACTTTAAATTACATGATAATATTTATAATACAATTCACATATCATTAGGTCTTTTCACATATTATTATTATAGTTTTTTAATGATAATGACCCACACATGGGGTCTTTTCCTTAAATTTCTAAATTATGGAAATTGACTTAATCGTAAGTGGTATTTTCTACCCTTTAAAAACCTAAATGTCCCTATTAACATATATGCTAATAATCTTGTATGCAGTTTCATTATTGGATGTCTACAATATTGATAAGATGGGTGTCCCCAACTATCATAAGATGCAAATAAAATAAATCCACTATTAACTTGACATAAAATCATTAAATATTTTCCTAGAAATAATATTTATTGTAATAATAAGATAAGTTAATGATTTATTTTATTCACATCCTTAAGTATCTTTCATTGTTATTGTATTCCTTATTCAGGTATTTGAATTTTCTCCTTTACTTGTAGCCCTAGTGCATATGTATGTTTTCATTAAAACTAACCTATGTCATTATTTATTTTAAGGGCATTTTAATATGTCATTCTTAATTTTATGGATATTCAAATAATTCATGTCCCTTAGAGTGTGTAGCATTTGAACATGGCCCTTATTTAAGGTATATTTGGACCATTACATTTTAACTTTCTTTTGAGTGATTTTGTTTGTGTGCTTGTTTACTTTTAAGCTTGTACTATTACTATCTATATGTTTCCATGATATTTATCATGCATATTAGGCATAAATGTGATCACATTGGTTTTATGTGCTTTAATGACACATTTACTTAGACATATTCCCTTTTATATGCTGGATGGTTGTATTCATATATTATACAAGTTATCTTATCCATTTGAGCTATGGTAACTACTAGTTTCTATCTTTCCCTCACCTATAATGGGGGACTATTAGTGTGGGAATGTCATAAAGACATCTTCTCCACACTTGTCATAGTTTCCAAATTTAGTGGGGGAATGATTTGGAAGCATGTTCTCCACATTAATTCATTATATGGTAATTATATCAATTTTTAGATTGAGTAAGCGCATGTCACATAAGCTTAGATTCCACACATTCACATTTATTAGATTTAGTGGGGACATGATTTGGAATAATTTTCTCCACATTCATTTAGTATATGATACTTATATCATTTCCTAGATTTAATGGGGGCATGCTTTGGAAGCATCTTCTCCACACCTATTCAGTATTTAAGATCTCTAGTTTACAATGGGGGCATGTTTTGGAGACATTTCATCCACATTTGTACTTATATAAATTTTCATATTTCTCCATATATAAATGGGGTATGCTTTGGAATAAACTTACACATTTATCCAAATTGGCTAAAGCATATAGTTATATGATTCATATTCATAGTTGTGGTAAAATTCTATACATTGGTACTATTATTATACATCATTTCAGCATGAGACATATCTAAGGTGTATATTATATGTACATATGCCTAATATTGCAAAAACTCAAGTCAATTTTAAATTCCAAAACTATTTTATGGACTCTTACCATGTCACAAACTTTTTTGTACTAAAACCCTACATGTTTTTTATGGACTTTTATTGAGCCAATCTACTGTAGTAGTTGGCTCAATTTTTTGTATAGTTTAGGTGATAAAATCACTCAATTTTTCCAAGTTTTTATTTTGGACTTGATCATCCAACCTCACTAGGTTATAATTATCATTGGGTTGCACAGTTGGGCTAATCTCAACTGCTAGGTGGTAACTCACTTTTGCTCCAAAGATGGGGGCATATGCCTTCCAATATCACTATATCTCTCTATCTTCTTGTATATATTCACTTTAAATATTTATTTATATTTTTCCTATTATTAGTTTTAGATCCTTACAATGATACATCTTTTCCAAAATAAATTTCCAATAAGCAAGTAGTTACATCAAAACACATGTGTACTCCTAAACCTTGCTCATTCAATTTAAATCTATTTAAAGTAATTTTAACCCAGATTATGTGCATTGATTATATAGTAACATGTTATTAGTTTTAGGTCAGCCAATAGCAAAGCACTCAAGTTGGGCACATGTAAAAATAAAGTGTGCATACACACCTATGCACACATTCCTTTCCTTTAAACTATTAATTTCACTACTAGATTAAAGCGGGGAAAATATAGATGATATTTTATGATTATATATCACCTTAGTCTTGTAGACTTGTAAAACTCATACCTTATTGTTCCTCTCAGTTATTTACCTTTCCTACTTTTATAGGTCTTGCATTTATTCTATCTTTTTTCCCCTTGGCATATATCTCTTAGTCTAAATAGTCTTATATTGATGACCTAGGTCTTATATCTTATCCAAAATGCTTAAAATGTACTTTTGTTCCATCTCTATAAATTTTGAACTTGTACCTACTTTCCTACTCCCTAGACACTAACATACAAGACAGATAATAACATCAGCATCATTATCCTATTTTAGCATAAGTGTCTAGTGCCTTAAAGTCATTCAATTTGTAAATGAAACATATCTTAATGGTTGGCATAAGTGGTTTAATTTGATTTATTACTCCAAAGGGATTGATATAAATATAATATCAACCCTCATTCATTCCTCACCTAGGAAAAAACAAAAGTGAACAAGGCAAATTATTAAAATCACTGTATCAAGCATTTAATTAATCAAAAATTCCTTATTTAAATACATTCAAAGGTACAAAACATATACATATCTCAAGTACTAAAGGAGCATCCCAAGAGTTTGACTTTCCAAGTTACAATCTAGGTCACTTTTGTACTTGAGATGCACATCCTGCATTATTCACATACAAGCCAACATGTAGGGTATAATTACATGCATTTGAGGCCATATTCAGAGTATGGATATGTAGGAAACACCCACTAAAAGTGGGGTATTTTAGGTAGATTTACACTATGTGACCACTAACCCATTTTCCCCAATGTCACATTGATGATAGAAAACTAGGGTTTTGGCCATTTCATAAGGAGCAACAGTCCATGAACAAGATATGAATGCACCAGAGCTAAGGTGAAACAAAACCCAAAAAGTATCAAGGTGGTCATATCTTATTTTATTATATATTACATATTAGACACTAGTGTTTAACATATACATTAATGTAGATGTAATCATCCCAGGCTGATGTTACTATCTAGAGAGATAGAAGCATTAGAGTCAAACTCTGATGATTGTTATAGAATTTCCTTCTTGACTAATTTTGGCATGTTCCAAATCTATAACTCAATTATCATTATAAAAATCTAATTATTTCACTTATTTATCATTTATATGTATATCATAGTTATACTTTTCATATTTATACCATCTCGGCCTAATAAATTTAGTGTATGCTTATATCTAAGTTTAGCATCTAATTGGCCTTCTATAGATATGTTATCACCCTTGTGTCATTTTATTTTTGTATACCCATTTAACATCTAGATAACCCCATTCTAAATATTTTTATTGTTAAACATTATGCTTTAGATGTGTTGCAAATTTATTTTTGTATTGTTGGATATTACTTGAGATGCCTATATTAGGTAGCTTTGGATACCTAGGGAAGTGAAATTTTATTTATGAAATGATGTGTAGGTGATAGAGGAGGAAAAATGATGGAATTGGTACTATTCCAATAAAAATTTCACCATTGGTTTTATTTTTTTAGTGGCTTCATGAATCCCTTAGATTAAAATTCAATCTAGTGTAATTGTTAATTTTAGTTGAATTATTACCCTCTTCAACCCTTGGAGCACTATTCACACCCCCTTAGCACTATTCATTACCTTATTGTAAGACCTTATATGTCACCTTAACATTAAATAAATTCATAAAGGTAATATTTTAAACCAATTAAGTTGTCTCCATAACTAAAACTTGAATGGGAAATTGGACCCATGTTTTCAAGTGGATATAGTGTTTTAGCGGTGATTGTAACTGCATTTAAGACCCCTTATGATTAAAGTATGGGATAATATCTTTTTTTAGTGTTTAAAAATTTATAATGAAACCCATGTGCCCATTTTATGGCATGGAGAAGTGATATCATTAATGTGTATGGAAAATTCTCACTTGCCCACATCCATGTGTAAGGAGAGTTAATGCTAGAGAAGAATTTTTAGAGAAGAACCAATGAATGGGAAGGGACAAATGTCACTTTTCCATTGGTCACTAGATTTTATTTTTTAATATAAAATAGAAATAAAATCCTTCCTTAGCAGAACATTTTTGTTTATTTTTTAAATTAGAGAGTTGAGGAGAACTTGAAGAAGGAAAGGAGTTTGAAAAGGAAGAGAACTTGGTTTGGGAAGGAAATAGATTGCTTCCAACCTTTATATGAGATACCCTTTTGTATCCAAAAGGTGGATATAATGTATGCTTCCATGCAATACTTTTATTTTCAAGTTATTTTTTAAAATATGTATCTTTATTCCCTTATTGTCTTGAGCTTTCATGAGAAATAAGACCATTTAGCTTACCATTTATATTTTTTGTTTTCCATGGTTGTGACTATAGCCACCATTTTTATTTTTATTATATATTTGGGTTTGGAAGTGAATAATCCATCCATTTTAGTTGGATATTTTATACATCTCATTTTGATAAGTACAATCATACCATTATGCTATACAAATGGGCAACGGAACCAATTTCCAAGTCCTCCTACGAATCTCCAATTGATGAGGTTTGGATAAATTAAAATATCATGCTTTCATTTCTCTCCCATGGCAAGGTATAAGGGTTTGGAAAATGGATAATATTCAAATTCCTCTTTCTCCCACCCTCATAGTGTGACGAGTGGATATTCTAATCCATAATGGGTGAGTGTATAATTTTATAAGTATTTATTCTACTAGCTTCCATGTGTACTTTTGACATGTTAATATGAGTTTTATTTTATTAATGATATGTTTTTAATATTTTTGGTGATTTTTGAATCATGTTAATTTAAAATTTTTGTTAGTTAAAATTCTAACTACCACATCTAGTTGAGTTTGTTAGATTGCCATTATTCATATTCATCCTTGTTTATATTACCAATCCTATATCAGTTGGTGTAATTTGTACTCAGATATGAGAGTCTTAGGATAAAGGTTTCCTATGGAAGCCACCTGATGTTAGAAAAATGATGGGAAGAGAGCTACGCCTTATATTGGCCAAGTAGTTACACTTGGGATCTTACTTGGAGACTATTTTATTTCATGGCTTTGCAAATGTAAATGATAATAAAATAATTATTGGTTTGTTTCAATTCATTTTATGTAATATTAAATTGTAATAAATGTGAAATAAATGGAAATAAAAAAATTTATATAATGATTATGAGCTTCCATGCCTTAGTTTTCATTAATGTGTTAGTTAAAGAATGAATGATAAATGTAAAAAAAGATCATTTTTTGTACTTTGAAAATTGAGTTGTAAATTGGTATGAAAAATTCATTCATTTTTTTACATGGTAGATAAAAAATAAAGTTAAATATTTTATACCATATTGCTTATGTGAATGGATTCTGTTAAGCCCAATAAGGACTAGGTTTATTTAAATATTTTTTATAGAATTTGAGAAGTTCCATTTTTTCTTCAATTTTAATTTTATTAGAAATAAAATTTATAAAGGGTTGGTTTCATTTTATTATTTAATTTTATGATTTATGGTTTAACTGTTAGTTTTAAAATTTAAATAAAGAACTTGCCAACTTTCCCTTATATTTTACTTGAAATTCATGCAATTTTTGTGCATGCCAAATGAGGTTAAAAAGTGCTTGAACTAATTTTAGACAAAATATTGAAATTTTGAGGACATGTTTCTCTTCATTTCATGAATTTAGAGCCTATTATTTGTCCATTATGATTTTTTAAATTATGGATGCTCGCATGGTAGTTTCAAGTTTGGCAAGCCCCTTGGAAGGGCACATGACCCTTTATTTAGGGTAACCCATAAAATAGGTTGGTGATCACCCATGTGATTGCATGGTAAGAAGTTGAAGCCCCTAAAGGCTAATCAAATTTATAAGGTGGTGAACACCATGTCTAAGTTAAATGGTGATGCATTTAAGCACTACCATGGAGACCTTTATAGTTATGTGGTAATTACATGGCTTTTAACCCACAATTTGAACCCCGAGTACATATTTTTAATAATGGATTGGTCGACAAGGGTTAAACACCGTTCATTATAAATTAGAAATATATGTTAACCATTTAAATCCATTTTTATCAAATATTAATATTTTTTTTGAAAACTTTACATTCCTAAAGTTTTATGACTATATTATTTATATTTAAAAACTAGAACTAATTACTTAGATATGGAATTTGTTTGTGTAGGTGTTTATGGAAACCTATAAACCTAGATGTGAGGTGACACAAAAAAGACATCCCCAAACCCTCCCTTAATTTTTTACCTCTTCCAAATAGAATAATATTTAAGACATGCATTTAAATATTCTTCAAGATATGTTTCTTTTTTCTAAAAAATCTATTTTTTGCCTTTTTGATAATTATGAGATTTTAAAATCCCCAGGATGGGTTGACCCAAAAGGGATCCCTCCTTATTTTTATCTTCACTATTAAAAGGAGAAGAGGGATGACTATGAAAAAATCATCCTCCAAAACCTCCTTCATCTTCTCCAAAATCTAAAATAGAAACTTAAAGAGTAATTTCAACATTTATTTCCTCAAGGATTTCTAGGGCTTCTTCACCTTGACTGAATCTAATGATCGAGATAAAAAAGATCCAATGGCTAAGATTGAGTGATCCATCCTTAGGGAGAAAATAAAAGACACTCTAGACCATTTTTAGGTCATATGAGGATTATTATTCCTCCTTGATAATAATTTTTGTTATCAGATAGTTCAAGTTGCAACTTTAGGTGTGAAGCGAGCCTTGTGATTCATCAAAATTACTCAAGATCCCACTTAAACACCATTGAGATCAAAGAATTTTTTTTGGATCTAGTGATTACTCAAACCCACCTTATTTTTATTGATTTTTCATAATATACCTTGGGTTATGGGGCTAATAGGTTTTGTTTAGAGAGTTATAGGTTTATTCGAGATATTATAGGCTAGTTAGAGAAAATGGGGTTGGCATGGTTGCATAGAAACATTATGGCCACTTGTACATTGCCACCTAAGTATTTTAGGCATGTTAATTTTTTTATTCATTACACATATCATGCCATGAATATGGATAGTTAATTGGAAATGAATTTGTTCAAAATGTGCATTGTACATTGAAATAAAATTGTCTTTTTTTGTTTGGTTTCAACCATGCAAAATTTTGGGCATGGTTATTTTGGTATTAGAGTATAAACACTGAGAGATATTGGGATTATTATTTTGTATAAATTATTATACATTTAAGTATTTCATATATTTGTTAGTGATTTTCCTTGTTGATAATGATTGCATAATACATATGAAGAGTTCCTTAGACCATTGAATATTCAACCAAGTAACAAATACTTGGATTCTTGAATTGGTATTTGTACCTTAGAGACCCATGTAAGGATTTTTTGGACATCCTTCCATGTATTAAAATAATTTAGGTTTGGTGAAATAATGTAAAAAAGGTTTCAACCTAGTGTTAGGAAGTTACATAGATACAAGGGCCAAGTGGCCATTAGATCACAAGTGAGTTTTTTTGTGCTAGGTTAATGGGACTTCCCCGTCACCTTAGGCATACACATATTTCCTTAGAGGAATTCAAATATAAATAGTTGGTATATATTGATATTAGTTCTTAAGGATAATGTTTTCCTTACTAAGTTTAGTGATAAACCCTTGCAAGTAAAATTAGCCTTACAACTTACGTGGAGTATGCTAGAGGTTTTCTTGATGTTTCTCTCACACTCAATGATGAATTTTGGAATGAATCAAGATGCATTTCAGTGAATACATCCCATTTTCCTAAGTTCATAACTCTTTCATTGTGATTAGTACTAGAAGAGATGGGCATAATCCCTTATTAGGCCAAAGGTATCATATTTATGGACCAAAGAGGGTTACAAAAATTGATGGACATACTTGATCCATGTGAGGGACTAAGAGTATCATTGTGTTTCACATGGGTTTTTTCTTGAAACCTATCTATGTACATACAAGTGTTGTTATATATTATATTCACCTTATGTGATGGACTAGTGATACCATGTGGATGGCCATGTTGAGCCTCATGTGGGTCACATTATTTTAACATATTCTTGTGTAAAATTATCCTTGAATCATTTTTATAGCGAGTTATGCCTTGTCTTTTACCACATGATGGAGTGAATTTACATTGTAATTTATATGTTAATGATGGTTTTACCAATATAGTGAAAGCATCAACTTAATCAAGTGATGAATATTTTAGAGTGGTATTATTTCCTCTAATTGCATTTTTAATTAATACCAAATTCTTATGGATCTAATTTGGATGTTGATATCTGAATGTTTTGGTCAAAAACCCCTTTATGGTTATGACCCCCATTTTCTTGGTGTATTAGTATAGAGAACACACTTATGTTGAACCAATAGTGGTTTAGAGGTGAGCTTAATGGTATAGATCCTCAAGAGGAAAATTATTTATTTTCCTCATTATTAAGAAGGTTTGAGCATACCTTCATACTTGCGGAGCAGCTGAAATTGATTAGTGTATCCATGATAGTTTGATTTCCTTGATAATCATGAGATAATTTCCTTATAGATAAGTTTTATTTCCCATGGTAGTGACACCCAATTTATTGGGTTGCTTATGATTGGTTATAACATTGATGAAAGGGATGTTTATTTTTTATCCAAAGGTAGCACTAAACCATGAATGAGTGCACCTCCCTATCTGTTAAACATGATCATGATAAAATTATTCTTTTACTTATATATCTTGTATGATAGTTTCTCATAACACATAGTTTATCATGGATTTTAGCATTTGATATTTTAAGGGTGTTGACCTTTTCGAGGTGACCCCTCTCTCTTCATGTTTACCATTTCATAATTTTGATAGTTTGTACAATACAAATGCATGTAGAACATAGTGGCATGAAATAGTATTATAAATTTATGTTGGTTCTCAGGGCTTACATTGCCTCATTTAAAAAACCATGCAATACTTTATTTATATTATGAGGTTGGGGCCATATTTGTGTATGGCTTGATGAGGAGTGAACATGTTATAAATACATAATTTTTTTATTTTATTTTTCCTAAGAGTATGGTTTATATAGTGGTGTTATTTCATAATCATATAAGAGTATCATTTGTACTTAGACTCATTATATGATGTTTTTTCCACCTAATTTATAGATTTGTCATTCATTATTATACGAATTACCTAGAATGCCCATGAGAGTGTGATTTAGATTGGATTTATAAGAGTTGTGTTTTAGGTCATTGTAATGGATACTATATACTCAAATTTATTTTTCACTTTATCATTTACTAAAAATTTATCTTACAATGTCTTATTAACACATCAGTCTCCCTATGCACATGCCTTACAAGGTGCACCAAGAATGTAGTGGGAAAGTCTCATAGTTATCTACAATATATGTTGTTATTATATCATGATTACACCATTATTATTATCATTTTCACCTCCTCTAAGTGTTTATCCATATATTTCTTTTGTTTACTTCATATCCATATTTTATACTTTATATATATCCTACAATATCAACCTAACTAATACCATGTATTTTTTTAATTTATCCTTCTTATAATATACCTAGTAATCTAATATAGTTATGAGTGTGTTTTTTTACATTTGTACTATATCACCTTGGCCAATACCACTCTATGTCAACCAAATAATTATAACTACATCATCTAGGTTGGTACCATTAGCTTAGAGTCAAGGGTTGATTTTGGGTATTGGAACCATGTATATAGTGTTTAAATTTAATGCATATCATATCATATCACATTCATATTCACTGATTTTGCACACATTTTCATCCATAAGGTAGTATTTGGAGAGTTACTTAGAACCTTATATTTAAGATTCTTCACTTGTGGTACATTGAAGCTCAATAGGAGGAGTCATTGGGAGTTCCTAACTAAGTATATCCATATATTCACCTAATCTTTGAGGTCTTCAACATACAACATTCTCTTTCAAAGCTCCACTTGATCCAAGGGGAGAAAGAAGTTTTGATGGGTCTACCCCAAGATAAGTATTTATATCCCTACACTCTTTCTTTTATTTATTTAGTATATTATATATTGGTTTGTTTACTTAATTTTGAATCTTTATGTGTGTATCTTTGTTTATGCCTTCTCTAGTCACTTGTAGAACATGGTCAAGCACATAGTTAACTTTTGAGCTCAATATCTTTGACTGTAAATTTAATCAAACCTTATAAATATTTTATTTAGATGTACCCTAAATTAATTAACAACTTTTATTTTTACTTATTTAATAAATTTATCATGGATCAAAATATATATCTCATAAACCACAGACTAGTTTCCCTCATTAATTTGAAATTTTAATTTCCAATGGTCACTATGTTAATGCTAAACATTGAGCAATTTAACCTCATCTCATGATCCTTGAAAACTTTGGACAAATATGCACCATTTATATCCTTGGTATTAGCCTGGTATTTACCTTGCAATTCTCATCATTCATCTTAGATTAGAGCTCCCATGATTATCCCACTTTGTAGCTCTATGTGCCTTGTGCACATTTGAATATTTGACTCAACCCACACCATCAATATCCATCTATACAAACACCCACGTGCCATTGATATTCTATCAACTTAATGAGATTGAGACACATGTCATAAGTGCATGGCTTCTAAGCATCCTTTGACATATTGACTTCATGTGTGTCATTGGATCACTACTGACAAGATAATGCACCATGATAGATCATTATCTGATCAGATTAAACTCTCATCATTAGATCTATGATTTGATTAACACTCACCATAAATATTTGATAAATCAAATTTGGCTAAGTATGGTAACATAGTAAACTATGTCTAAGAAGCCAATTTTTCACCTTAATAACTTTTGATACATTCCATGTCTAGACCTAAGATTTGAACCATCTAATTTCCTCACATAGGGGAATACATCAATGTATCAAACTACTCTTGAAACATTCACACATGTGAAATATGATGTCATCAATCTACTCATTCAGCCTTATCTATCAAGATGACTACTTGAACATAAATACTCATATGACTATTTTTATGAATTCCATTCACTTTTATAAGCACTCTAAGCACTCTAAGCACTCATAACATCCTATAGGGTCTCTATAACATATCCATACCATAAATTGCCTATCCAATTCAAAAACTAAAGAACCATGCAGGAACACTTAAGCACATTGAATCACACTTTGTCATTATCAATCTAACACACATGACATGTCATCAACAACCTTGGTCACCTTGGATACATCATTGACAAGCCTTCAATAATCTCCCCCTTTTTCATTGATGTCAAACACTAATACAAATCTTATGCTCATATTCTATCTCACTTCATTTAATTTCTCCCCATTTGACACAATGATAAAGTGGGCTCATCTTCTAATCCTGAGGACCTAAAAATACTTCAAGAACCAATAATATGAAAGGAACACCTTTGAGATATGATACAGACTCCCCTAACATTTTAAAAACCTCTTCTTGCCTTGAGCTTCTCAAGCATGCTCCATGACTATACTCTTATTTAATCATACATAGATCCTATAAAGACAAAACCTTTTATGAACATCAAAAAATTGCATGAACTTACCTTGAAAATATGAAGAGGGACTCTCCCTAAGTCACCTAAGCTTAGGCACCCTTTTTATAACTTCAGACCATTTCCAACAATTATGAATCAGCATAATTACCTTCATACCTTCTCTCTCAAATTCTACTACATAGTCCTCTGATCTTAAGACCTAACCATTTACAAAACTCCCATTTTTTTATGCATGAAGATTTAATACATTATCAAATCACCTGACTTGGTTTGATCAAGTCATCATATCAAACATGATTGAGTTCACATCTATAGCATACATCTTTATATCTCCACCATGACTATAACATCTCACATATGCTCCTCCTCACATCATGCACATCTCTCCAAGCATTTAAAACTATTTGGGTTATCCCCCTGAACTCCTTGCTCCACTTGGATCATGATATATTCAAAAATACTTCTCAATAAATAATATCTTCTAGCAACTCTTCAATATTGTCCACACTTAGTCAATATCCTTATGAAACCACCAATAGATCTAATATTTTTATTAGATCAACATTAAACAACTAAAGAAAACATGAATAAATCTCATATGAATCTCAAAATAATTACCCTTTATCCTCTACAAGCCATCATGGTTTATAACCTTTTCAAAGCACTCTCATGGAACTATCTTATCTTTAGAACATTGTGAACTCCATGATAGATACAACTTGTCATATACATAACTCTAAGACATTTTTCATGATATCAAAGATATGAAAACACATTTTCCTTATCCTCTATATTAACCTTATCTTCAGTATTTGATTAATCAATTTATGAAACATTAATTAACAGGTTCTTATCTTCAGTATCAAAAACCCTGAACACAGCTTGAGCATAATAAAACAAGATAAACATACCTTTCTATGAAAATAAAACATTTTGACAACTCACCATCCTTGATTAGACACCTATAGACCTACATTCCCTAGTTATAGACCTTACATACATAGCTTCATTCTTAACCATATTGACTTACTAGATCATCCATCAAAAATTGTCCAAAACTTTAAATTTAAGATCACTATCCTTGAATATATCTTCTAAATCATTCCATCACAACATTTTGGAGTAGTTACATAAAACTCATTGCTTCCCCTTAACCAAGCATAT
Organism: Torreya grandis; assembly: GCA_037957365.1. Lineage (NCBI taxonomy): Eukaryota > Viridiplantae > Streptophyta > Pinopsida > Cupressales > Taxaceae > Torreya > Torreya grandis. The sequence goes on along the minus strand of JARHVA010008051.1, from coordinate 442,403 downwards.
CTTCTCATGACCTTTTTGTCCTATAATATTATCCAAAACTCAATTATCATACACTATGCTTCATTTTGCTAACAAGTATCTCATTTAATCCTAGAGAGAGACACCGTTAACCCATAATGTCTTAGAATAATGTGAAACTAGGAGTTTCCCACAACTCCTCATATTCTCTCTCCTTTTTGGACAACTTGAATTGATGATTCTTCTTTTTCTTTTTCTTTTTCTTTTTCTTTTTCTTTTTCTTGACTGAATCAACTTGTTTATCTTTTTTATCACTTTCCTTTTCTTCTAGAATGGTATTAACAATACAAGGAGAAAATAAAGATTATTTCCATACCTTTTCAATTTAATTATCAATCTCACATTTCAAAGCATCAACACTTGGCATTGTCAATTGATATTCTTTATAGGAAACTTGATCAACAGCATTAGGATGTTCCCTTCTATCCTCTTCATTCTCAAAAAGAATAGATAATGAGATCTCCTGATTCTCTTCAACCTCTATAACATTCTCTACAATGGAAAATATTCCACTTAGACCTATAGACTACTCATGACACACATTTTCCACTTTTGTTTTCCATATTTTAACTTGCACTCTAGAAGCTTGAAATGACTTATTCTAACTTGATGGCCTTTACTTGTAGAATTTAGCAATGTGACCAATATTCTCACAGTTGTATAAAATCATTCCTATTGAAGTGAACTCATCTTGGCTTAAATAATTTGGATAAAATCTTGTAATGTGTCCTATGTCATAACAACTAAAGAACTCAACTTTGTTCATACTATTTTATTAATGATTCCATTCATTCTCAGTATGTATTCTATAATCTCTAGCCCTATGACCAAATTTATTACAAGTATAATAATAGCCATTTAAATTTGCATATTACATGGCATTTGGTTATCTAATCTATTTTTTCCTAATTCTACTAACACCTTCATTCCTTGACTTATGATTGATCTTTAAGGTCTAATTTTCCTTATTCACATTGGTCTTTATCTTGTCTTGAGTTACATTCTTTTTTTCTTCCTTATAACCAGGTCCAGTTCTATCACTAACATGTTTTTTACTATTCAAAATTTTGTCTAGATCACTTGAGCTCTTTTAAAACTTTAGATATGACTTCATATTACTAGATGTCTTTTCTAACTCAGCTTTTAATGACTCATTTTCAATCACATACCTTGAGCACTCATCTTCTTTAGATTTCAAGATTATAGATAGGATTTCCAATTAACAACTGAGATGCTTGACTATATCTTCATACTCCTTGGTGTCTTCATCCATTTTTGGCTCAAACACACTGAATTACTCTTCATAGTCCTTCATTTGAGACTTTAACTTCTTAGTTTTCTTATTCTTGATATTTATAGCTTTAAGGGAGTTCATCAAGTTAGTCTCACAATTTACCTTATCTTCTTCATCATATGTATCACCTAAACTACCTCCAAACCATGTATATTCTTCTTGATATGAGAAACTACCTTCTTTATCCATGAGGAGATCTTCATCTTCAATAAGACCATCATATTCATAATCATTCTCAAAATCACTACCATCATTCTCATCAGATGAGCTACAATATCCCTTGGAGTAGAGACTCCTCTTGTCCTTGTAAAACTTATTTTGGCCATTATACTTTTTGAAACTATTCTTGCTATTATCAGACCTAAATTTCTTCTTGTCATTATCCTAATCTTCTTGATGTTCTTCATTATCATTTATATTATGATTATGAGGACACTTATTAGTAAAGTGACCTATCTCTCTACAATTAAAACATTTGAAGGGAAGTTTACCCTTAAACTTGCCTGAACCTATTTTTAGTTTTCTTGTTAACAAAGCTATTTGTTCATCATCATCAATATCAAAAATATCATCATCCTTGACCTTATTACCTTGTAACTTATTCTTTAGATTATTTTTTTAATTTAAATCTACTTCTTTCTTTTGTGGTTTTTCCTCATTAACTATCATCTTATGGAAAAAATAATGCCATGCAATTCATCCATCTTTATTTTGGTGAGATCATGACTTTCTTCTATAGCAGAAGCTTTTGAATCGAATTTGAAAGTGAAAGACCTTAATACCTTTTACACTATAGTGACTTCCTAAATAACCTCTCCCATGCCTCTCCCATGCCTTTTATCATATTCACTACCTCAGTAACTGTTAGAAGATAGGAAGCCATAGTATCCTCTTCCTTCATTTTGAGACTTTTAAATTGCCTTTGGTAGGTTTATAGTTTGGCTAAATTGATTTTTGAATCTCCTTCATATATGAGCTATAATTTGTCCCAAATATCCTTGACAAAATTCCAATGGACTACTTTGGTGAACTCAGCCTTAGAAAGACCATAAATCATAGCATGCTTTGGAATTATTCTCACTCAGCTTCTTATTTACAACACTAGTTGAAGGAGTATGTGGTATGAAATAACCATCTAAAATAGATTTATAAGTGTCAAAACCCAAGGACATGATGTAGGTCTTCATTCTTGCACTCCAAAAAGCATTATTGGATCCATTGAACAATGGATCTTTATTAATAGAGAAACCTTGAGAACTTATCATTGTACCTAAGATTACCTTCAATGGGTTAAACTTGTATAGAAGGTCCTGCTCTAATACCAGTTATTATATGTACAATCACTAAGAGGGGGGTGAATCAATGAATCAAAATATTTCAAAACTTCAATCTAAATACTTCAAACCCTTAGTCATACACCATAAGTAATCAAGAAGCAAATAACCCACTCATAGCAATGAACATCAAAGATAAGAAAGATAACACAAGATCTATGAGGTAAACCCTCTTGGGGGAGAAAAACCACACTCAATATTGAAAACACATAGACTAATTATCCTATAATATGATAAAAAACATGATGCTTTAGTGAATCACTCACTTCATAATGAGAATCAACCCCTAAAGATGAAAAGTACCAACTTGCCTAAGATGTTGAGCACAAACACAAAATATATGAAATGAACAACTTCATAACTCTATTTTATTCTCAATCTGATGTATAAACCCTTTAAAATAACCTCCTCAATCCTCTTCACTCATTAAAACCTTCACACGCAATCAAGGTATCCAAAACCACCTTTTGGATCAATCTACACACCTTCACTTGTTCTCATGCATTAAACCTATAAATTCAACATTAATTATTAACACAAGGTAATACATGCAATCCACACTCTAAACTACCTCTCAATACATCCACACATCTCTCATGGCTTTCACAAACCTTTTACTCATATCCTCACTTTCACAACTAACACAATTAGTCTAATTAGACCTTGTACTTATACCACTCTTCTTTTTAACTCATCTTAGTCAACCAAGATACTTTATATATTTGAACCAAACTTAACATAGATCAATTCACATGTTATATTTTAGAATCACACTTTTCATAGGTCATCTAATATATAATTATCCCCAAACCACCATTAGGACTTGGTGAGACCTAAAATAATAGGCCTTCTTACTTAAACATTATATGTGAGACTACTTGGAACACATTCATCCTTTTACCAATGCTTTAAACACATCAAACCTATCTATAATATCCCATTTCTTATTCATTTATTTTTCCATTCCACTTGTAACACTAACTCAGCACTCAAACCTACCAATTAGGTCCCCTTGCTCTTTAGGCTTTCATACATACAAAACACAGTCTCAATCTTCTAAAGTAACTAGTCAAGTAATTCACATATACATATGATTATATCACATGGGTGAACCCTTTAGTACCTATGAAATAATTATATGTTCCTTAGACACTCCAACATAGGCTCTAAGCACTCAAATCAACTCTCTGGAAATAATCGCTTAGACTAGTCACACATAATCAAAATATAGTCAAGTTATTTTTACTCTCCACAACTAATCAAGGGAAAAATATGAAAACCAATTCCTTATCATAAGCCTTAAATAATTATATATCATTTCCATACTCATTTACTTATTCAAATCTACTCATAACATCTTCAACTTTTCTCTACAAGATGGTCACTGAAACTGTCATTGCATTCAACAAACACAATCAAATTCTAAGCAATTATTTACACTAAAGATGAATTTTTAAAACCTCCAAAATATATAAATATGGTCCTCATGTAGTCTATAACACTCTCTAATATTTATCTCATCTTTAAACATCAAAAATATAATAAGAACAACTCAATTATCCTTCCTAAGTCACTTACAGAACATGGTCTAACACATAGTCAACTTTGAGGCTCAATATTTTTAACTATAAAAAAACCAAACCTTCAAAATAGTGTATCTATATGTTCCTTTAATTCCTTAATAGATTTTAATTTTAATATTTCAATAAATATTTCCTGGATCAAAATATATAGCTCAAAAACTATAGATTGGTTTTCCCTCATTAATTTGAAAATTCAAATTCCAATGGTCACTGTGTTAATTCTAAACATCAAGCACTTTAACCTCTTCTCATTCTCCCTAGAAAATTTGGAAAAATATGTAATAATTATCTCCTTAGGAGTATCCTATTATTTACCTTTTAATTCTCACCATTGATCTTAGATTAGAGCTCCTATGATTGTGCCACTTGGTAGTTCTACGTGCCTTTTGCACATTTGACTATTTGACTCAAACCACACCATCGATCTCCATCTATAAGAACACTCCCATGGTTTTTATATTTTTTTAACTCAATGAGATTGAGACATATGTCACAATCATGTGCCTTTTGAGCATCCTTTGACATATTAACTTCACACACACCATTGGATCATTATTGATAAGATCATATGCTATGTTAGATAATTATCCAATCAGATTAAATGATTGTCATTAAATCTATGATTTGATTAATGCTCACCATAGAGCTTTGATAAATAAATTTTTTCTAAGTATGGGAACTTAGTAAATTATTTTTTAGAAGCCAACATTGCACCTTAATAAATTCTTGATACACTTTATGTTCAGACCTAAAATCTAAACCATATGATCTCCTCACATAGGGGAATCCATACATGTATCAAACTACTCTTGAAACCTTCACATGTGTGAAATATTATTTCATCAATCCACTCACTCAACCTTATCTATCAAGATGACTACTTGAATATAGATAATCATATGATTATTATAATGAATTATGTTCACTTCTATAATCACTCTAAGCACTCATAACATTCAATATGGTCTCTACAACATGTACATGCCATCAATATCATCCATCAATTGTCTATCCAAGTCAAACACTGAAGAACCATGTAGGAACACTAAAACACATTAAATCACACTTTGTCATGTCAATTTAACACACATGACACCTCATCAACAATCTTGTTCACTTTGGAGACATCATTAATGAACCTCCAACAATATGTGTAAATCAAATACAACAATGACCTAGCTTGTACCTTGGAAAATTAGGCTCTTGGGCTGATCCTCTAGTGCTCTAGATCTATAGATATGAATTCCCTATGATTGGTATGGAAATAGGAATAAATAAAGAATCTTTTGATAAATTGAATTCTCTTTGTTATTTTTATAGTTATTCTTAGGTGAGGTATGAATGAGGGTTGATCTTATATTTATATCAATTTCTTTGGATTAATAACTTGCATTAAATAACTTAGGCTGACTATTAGGATGTGTTTCATTTGTAAATTATATGACTTTAGGGAATTAAACACTTGCATTAGGACATGAAAGTAATGTCAACACTACTATCCATCTTAGACATTAGTGTCTAGGGATTAAGAAAGTAGGTACAGGTATAGAACTGGTGATGATGGAAGATAAGTACATTTTTACCATTCTAAGAAAGATATAAGACTTGGATTATCAACATAAGATTGGTTAGACTAAGAGATATATGCCAAGGGGAAAAAAATATAGAGTAAATGTAATACTTATGGAAGTGGAAAAGATAAATAACTAAGAGGAAAGCCAAGGTATATGTTTTCCAAGTGTAAAATATTGAGTTGATATATAATAATAAAATATCATCTACATTTCCTCCCCTTTAATATAATAATGAAATTATTAGTTTAAAGGAAAGAAATGTGTACCTTGATGTGTATGCACACCTTGTCTTTACATATTCCCAACTCAAATGTTTTTCTAAAGAATGATCTAAAACCAAGATCATGTTATAGTATAAAATTAGTGCATATAATCTAGGTTGAAATTAATTGAAATATAATGAAATTGAAAGTGCAAGGTTTAGGAGTACACCTATCTATTGATGTAACCACCTTGCCTATTGGAAAGTTGTTTTGAAAAATATGTATCATTATAAGGTTATGAAACTGATATTAGGAAAAATATAGATAAATCTTTAAAGTACATATATCCAAGGAGATAGAGAGATATATTGGAAGGCACATGCCCCCAACTTTGGAGAAAAAAGTGAGTTGCCACCTAGCAGTTGAGATTAGTTCAATCATACAACTCAATGATACTTATAACCTGATGAGTCTATATGATTTATTCAAACTTGAAAAATTATAAATATTTACTTATAATATCACCCTAACCACACCAAAAAGTGATTCAACTAATGTATATATTGGCTCAATAAAGCCTATAAACATCTGTAGGATATCAGTACAAAAAAGTCTGTGATATGGTAATATTCCATAAAATGGTTTTGGAATATGAAACTAATTTTTATTTTACAATATGTCTCATTTTAAAACTATTATAACAATAGTACCAATTTATATAATTCTATAACAATTTTGAATCTGAATCATATAACTGTGTGCTTTAGCCAATTTAGATAACTATGTAATTGTGAAGGACATGTTTCCAAATCATGCCCTAACTATATATGAATAAATATGAAAAATAATATAATTAATAATGTATAATACATGTTTCTAAAGCATACCCCCACTATAATCTAAAGATGTTGAACACTAATAGGTGTGGAGAACATGCTTCCAAAGCAAGCCCCCACTAAATCTAAGAACTGATATAAGTACCATATATTGAATGAATGTGCAGAACATGATTCCAAATCATTACCACACTAAATATAATAATTATGAATTTGTGGAATCCATTCCCATATGGCATTCCCCCATTGAATCTAAAAATTGATATAGGTACCATATACTAAATGAGTGTGGAGAACATACTTGTAAAGCATGCCCCCAATTGATTTGGAAAATGTACCAAGTGTGGATAACATGTCTCTATGACACTCCCCCACTAATATGCCCCATCTTTGAGTTTATGGAAATATAATAACTAGTATTTACCTCACCTTAAAAGGATAAGAAAACTATATAATTTGTGAATGTAACCATGTAGCATATAGAAGGAACATGTCTAGGTAAATGTATCATTGAATCACATGGAACCAATGTGATCACATATAGGCCTAATATTCATGATAAAGGTCATGGAAGTGTATAGATAGTAATATTATAAGATCAAAAAGAAAATAAACACACACATAAAAGCACTCAAAAAAAAGAACTCATCTAAGGAGATTACAAATAAGGGGCATGTTCAATTATTGCATAATCAGAGGAACATGACTTAGTCATATTTCCATAAAATCAAGAATGACATATTAAAATTTCAATAAAAATAATAATGACATATGTAAATGTCAATGAAATCATACACATGCACGAGGTCCACATGCAAAGGAGTACATTTAAATTCTCAAACAAGGAATACAATAACAATTCAAGACACTCAAGGAATTAAATAAATTAAAGCACATTAAATCAAAATAAACATGTCATAATATTCCATGGATCCAATGTGTTAGGAAAATTATGTCAAGTGGGTGTCATATTAAGTACCTTGTGTAAGATATAATCATGGATAAATGAATGTGTAAGTACATATATAAGCTCAAACATGATAATGTAAAGTGATCATCAAATCATATAACCTGTGTGTATCATGATCAAAGAAGTGGACATCCCCAAAGTCTACATGACATGTAGATGGAAGGCCCAACATCTATAATAGGAATGTATCATGTATTTGTGTATGCCTGTATCACACTCAAGTAGAAGTGTGACAACATGTGTATGTAGGAGTAACTAAATGTGTCATCCATCAACATGGAACTAACACATGAATTCCAAGGATCCAATAGAACATGTGAGTGCTAAAAGTATTTTGGATGTTTTCTATTTCTTTTTGGTATTTTTGAAATTTTGAAAGAGGAAAGATCGTCCTATGATTCCATCCAATTGATGGTCAAAATATCTCCCCCACTTTTAACCTTACAATGTTAAGTTAGATATTTTACATTATTTGTATCATGATTAGATAGGTTGAAAAGGTACGTGACATGTTCATCCTCATGTTGTACATGTGTAGTATAAGATGTAATTCTATCATTTGAAATATGTATTAATGTGCCTTCATGAGGAAAGGAAATACCCTACTAATTGGGATCATTTTTTTCTTCTTTTTGTTATATCCAAATAGTTCCTAATGTAAGTTCATATGGAAATGTGGTAGGCATAACCCAAACCCATGTTTGAATTACTTTAGGACCATAAGAAATTGGTATTCTTATGTCACCTAAGGATTCTTTCCAACCTCCTTTATTTTATAAGTTTATTATATAGAATCCCTTTTTTTTTAATCATCTTATATTTCAAGTATATTTTGTTTGCATAGGATAAATGGGATTATGCCAAAAATAAGCACCACCCATGTATATAGTAATTATTAAATCCTGTGTCTTGGATTCTTTTTATTTTATTCATTTTGATATATGTGGACCTTGGATTGGCCCCATGTTAAGTAAAATTTATAAACTGGTCATATAAATATTAGGTATACCACATTTTTGTTCATAACTCTCCTTATGTAAGTTATCTCCATCCTTTGTGTGAGGGATAAATCTTTTGTATTTGGAGGGAGATATGTTAAGTTTTTTTGAATAAATAATAATTAAGGAAGCATATCTATGTACATCATTATATAAATGGGTAAATGATTCATATTTTTTATGCAATTTCCTTTCCTTTAATTAAGAATGAAGGACTCTACTAAATATAAATTACAATTCCAAATCTAAGGGTCTAAATGCTAGCTCATAGGATGTACTTTTGAATCAAATAGTATAATCTTAAAGGGACTCATCATCATATTGTTTTAAATTATACAAATGTATAAATGTATGTTCTAGCACCTTGTGGATATTGAAAGCCATGAATAATGCATATTCCAATTGTAATAAATTATTTAAGGAACCTTTTGGTAAACTATGGAACCAATTTTGAGCCTTATTGTAAATACTCATATGGAAAAAATTTATCAAAAGTTTGTCATCTTATGTCCATTGACCAAAATAATGTGCATAGTTAATCATGTGGTCAAATGTGTCCTTGTGTCTCAAAAAGAGAGGTACATCTTGTAATTCAAAATATTTTGGATAAATATATTCAAGTATACATGATGCAAGATGTTGATTATTGAATGAGTACATTATCATTATGGAAAGCCATTTACATTTGGAGTATAAAAACTTGATTTTTATGGTCCCCAATAGTGGCCATCATAGACATTATATATTCTATGGTTATATAGTGGTCATCATAGACATTATATATTCTATGATAATCATTAGTTTTAACCCACCACATCTTTTGAATCTAGACATATGAGTATCGTACTCTTTATGTGTAATAAGTGCAAGTTCATCATCAAAAATTTAGGACATTTTGGTTTATGATATGGGATATTTGAAATTTGGTATGTTTGGTATATAATTTGAATATCTTTTACTATTTGAATAATTTTTTTCATTTTCCTTTGGTAACGGTACAACAATTTTAGCTTTGGAAAATTTTGGTAAGGACACCTTTCTTGATATGGAATTTATTTTAAATGAAGGTAATAAAAAACCATCACCATTGAATAGAGGAATATTATTTGGAAATGTAGGAACATTGTGGTTTTAATAAATTTTCTTGAAGATATGCCTCCCTTATTAGTTTTTTGAAAATCAGTTGTAATTTCTTTATGTCGTTGTCAAAAGTTTTGATGATCAAATGAAGGAACTTCTTAGTCATATGTACCCACTTTTCTAGTAAAATGTACATGTTTAGTGGGTTTGAATGGTTTGTGACTCAAGGATGTGTTTGAAAATCATAACCCTTTCCTATTTGTATTGTTATGCCTAAGAGATATAGGGTGGGTTATACCTTGATCACGTTTGCCATTTTCTTAGCCTTGGTATCCATACTTTTAGAGGTATTGAATGCCAAAGGCATAAAATGGTAGTATAAGAATTATGGATAAAGGAATTTTATCTTATTTAATATTGATAAAATCATCTCTTGAGGTGGTGGGAACATGGACCTTGTTAGAGGGATAGCAATATGCACCATTCAAGGTTTTTATATACCATTCTTTAACACTTATAAGAATTCAAGAGTAGTCAATTTTAATTATTTCCCTAAGGGTGAGTTGTATAGATTCATAATCATAGTCATAAAAACAATAAATATCATCCATGATAAAAATATATGAATTAAATAAATATTAGGACAAAGCAGGTAATAAGCATCTCAAAAGGTATGGTTAAGGTTTGATGTTCAAAGATCGGTTTCACCAAATGTTTAAACCTAAAATGGAAATATAAATTTTTAGAGGTAGACTTAGATTACTATTAAATGTGTATATAGAAATTAAATGGCACTAGGGTGATAATTAAAACTATAGTAGGATAACTAGATGCTAAACTCATATATAAGCATACATTGAATTTGTTATGTTGAGATAGTCTAAATATGGAAAGTACAACTATTATAGATATAAAAATGAAAAATAAGTGATGTACTTAACTTGTTCTAATGATAATGTAGTTTTGGATCTACAATAGGTAGAAATAATGTGGGAAGGAGCTTATGTAATTGTCTTTATATTTTGTCTATGGTTCTTCTATCTCTCTAGATAGTAACATCAACCTAGGACAGTTGCATCAATGCTATTTTTTAGGTTTGATGTTAGTGTTATATAAATATTATCTAATGGAATAGGATGTGACCACCTAAATACTTTTGGGGTTTACTTCACCTTCTCTCGAGTGAATTCAAAAATATGTCAGGATAATCACTCCTTGTGAATTTTTAAAACCCTAGATCTCCATCTTCATAATGATTTTGGGAAAAAATGGGTTAGTGGACACATGGTTTTGAACTAACCCCAAATACCCCATTGTAAAATGGAAAAGCCTACATATCCAATACTCTAAAATGGCCTCAAATTTATGTAATTATCTCTTATGTGTTGTCTTATGTGTGAATCATATAATATGTGCAAAGCAAGTAAAATAGTGACCTAATTTATTATATGTAAAATTGAGCTCTTGTGATACTCCTTTAGTACTTCATACCTATAGATGTCAAACCCTTATGGATATTATGGAAATAAGAATAAATAGTGAAGCTTTTAATAAATTGAATGTTCTTTAAATGCTCTTTGGTCTTTTTATAGTTATTCATAAGTGAGGAATGAATGAGGGTTGATCTTGTTTTATATAAATCCCTTTGGAGTAATAACTCTCATTAAATCACTTAAGATGACCATTAAGACACATTTCATTTATAAACTAGATGAATTTAGGGCACTGGACACTGGAATCAAGACATTGTAGTAGTGTCAATGTTAGCATAAAGAGAGAAGGAAAGTAGGTACAGGTTTAGAAATTGTAGAGATGAAAGATAACTACATTTTAAGCATTATGGGAAAGATAGAATACCTGGGTTATCAACATAAGACTAGTAAAACTAAGAGATATAGTCCAATGGGCATATAGATAGATAAGATGTGAGACTTGCAAAGGTGAGAAAGATAAAGAACTATGAGGAATAGCCAAGGTCTAATTTTTACAAGTGCAAAAGAAAGGTGTTATATAATCGTAAAATAACATCTACATTTAGATTGTGTATACATTATAGTGAATGTGACATGAATATTATCCCACCTATGGTTGGATCATTTTCATGTTTTCTTTTTTAAATTATTAATGACATCTTCATAAACATCATATAGTTTTAGGTCATCATATATTATTCATACATTCTAGTGAACCTGACATTAATCTTATACCACCTCTAATTGGATCATTTTCATGTTTTCAATTTCAAATTCTTAATGACATCATCAAAAACATCATATATTTTTAGTCTAGCTATATCATCCAACCTGATATAGTTTTCTTAGTTTTAGCAACTATATAGACTAACCCAATATAGTTTTGTGTCTTCTTCCAACTATACCAGCTAACCCAATATGGTTGTGTGTCTTCTATCAATTACACTAGCTAACTTGGAGTAATTTTGTGTCTTCTCCCAATTGCATTATTCAATCAATTAAAAAATTAATCTTTTTATAACTATAATGGCTATCATGACATAATTTTATGTTTTCTCCCAACTATACCAGCTACCCCGATATAGTTTTGTGTCTTCTACCTAATGCACTAGACATCCTAATATACATTTGTATCTTGTATAAACTACATCAAATTTCCTAGCACACTTCATTTTTCTTTCTTTCTAAATGCATCAACTAACCTAATAAAGTTCATTTTTCAACATACTAAATCATAACACCAAATACAATCTTTTTATCTAGCTTTCAGTAATGAAAACTTTCTACTCAATTATATTGACCAACCTAATATAGTCTACTTATTTTGTCCAATAATTTTCTTCACATCTAAATTTTAGTTTTATTTATCATGTTTTCTCCTGTAATAATATTTCTTGTGAGTTTTAGCCCATTCTAATTTTTTATGGTTCAATATTTTCTTCCATATATGACTACCATTGAAATAAACTCCTCATGGTGAAACTATACTACACCTTTTGTCATGGCCAAGGCTCCTAATGATGATATTCCCACTTATGATAATACCTATAGTGAAATTAAATATTATCACTATGGTCATGTTAGAGTATCTAGGATTGACTAATTTATATAGTGAAATGCAAATCAAATGTGCACAACACATGTGACACACAAATAAAATGGAAATATAGAACAAGTATAAAGTAGACTAGATATAGATTTTGGAATAGTCACCTGATTCTAGAAATAATACATCTATAACTATGAACACTTGCATCAACCTGAGATGGTTACATCAACACTACTATTTAACTTGGGTGCAGGTGTCTAATACAAAATAAATACTAAGATTTGATGTGATAACTTGGATGATTTTGAATTTAGTGGTGTTTTCACTTTGATGCATTTAAATCTAGGTTATGGACCATTTGTCCTTATCAAATAACAAAACTTTACTTTTTCATCTTTGTAGTGGATGTGGTAAAAATGGGTTGGTTTTAACATAGTGTTTATCTATCCTAAAGACACATTTTTTAATGAGTCTTTCCTATATGGCCAATACACTAAAGCAATCATTAATATTATGTACTTATCCCCTATGTATTTGCTTGTGTGTGAATCATGTAATGTGTGATAAGTCCAATAGTGACCAAACTTGTAACTTAGAAAATATATCTCTTTAGATGTTCCTTCAGTAATTTATATCAATAGATGTGTTTTTCCTATGACTAATATGGAAATAAGAGAAAATAGGGAAGTTTTTATCACTTGAGTGCTTGATAGAATGCTTTTGGTAAGTTTCCTTGTGAGTTTTTAGGTTTTTCTAGTTTCGTTATAGGTGAGGAATGAATGAGGATTGATATTATATTTATACCAATCCCTTTGGATAATATCTCAAGTTAAATACATTAGGGCAACCATGGGAATACATTTCATTTTCAAATTGGATGACTTTAGAGAACTGAACATTTACATTAGGAAAGGAAACGTGTGCCAATGTATGCATTTGTTTAGAATGCAAGTGTTAGGGTAGTTAGAAAACATGTATGGTTTTAGAACTTGTAGAGATGGAAGATAATAAATTTTATTATATTCTTCAAAATATATAAGGCATAGGTCATCAAATAGCATTGGTCGAACTAAGAGATAAGTAATTTTGCATAAAGATATATTTCATGTGAGCCTTTTGGTAGTGGGAAAGTTCTAAAAGTTGAAGGTACATCCATTATATGTATTTTCAAAGTGTACAAGACTAAGGTGATATATAATTCATAAATAATGACTAAATTTTCCCCCTATTTAATCTAGTAATTAAATTACTAGTTTAAATGAAAATAAATGCATACCTGGGCATGTATAATACACCTTATCTTTGCTTTAGTCTAACTTTAGTGCTTAACTAGTGATTGACCTAAAACAAAGAGTGTGTTTTAGTATATAACAAGTGTTTATAATATGCAACTAAAATCATTAAAATTATTGAAATTGAAAGATAATAAGTTTGGTATCACACCTATGTATTGAGGTAACCATCTTACCTTTTGGCAATTTGATTTGAAATATGTATCATTGTGTATCACTAAAATTGAGATTAGGATAAATACAAAACTATAAAGTGCATATATATAAATAGATATAGGTATAAATTGGAGGATAAATGCCCCAAACCTTGGAGAAAAGATGATTTTCCACCCAACAGTTGAGATTAGCTCAACCATGCAACCCAATCATACTTATAACCTAGTGAGTATGAGTGAACCAAGTCAAATCACACTATAAATCTTGTGAGGTTTGATTAAGTAATCAATTTCAACATATATAGATTGGAAATATTAAGTAATTTAATCACCTCAGCTATATCAAAAATTTAACTAACTACTTCAGTAGATTGGCTCATAACATTCCATAAAATTCCAACCTAGTGGGTGATGATAGTCCCTAAAAGTGTTTGAAATATAAAATTGATTTTATTTTGAAATATTAGGCACACATTGCATATAATATGAACCTAAGATATTTCTCATGCGAAAACTATGTATAAAAATGGTATTAATGTATAGTATTATGCAATAAATGTGTATCTAAATCATATAACTATGGATTCTAGATAATTTTAACCTATGTAAGTGTGAAGAACATGCTTTTCAAAACATGCCCCACTATAATCTTAATATTAGAACCAAATAATTTTGTAGAACATGTTTCTAAAATGTTCCCCCACTATAATCTTAATTGAATGACTAGGGTAAGTTTGGAGAACATATTTTTGAAACATGCCCCCACTATAATCTGAACTAAAAATTGGTGTATGTGTGGAGACCATATTTATAAGACATTCCCCCCACTTCAATATGAATATAAGAAATGGTTTAATTACCAATGTGGAAATATTTTTAAAATTGATATAAGTTCCAATGTGGATAACATGTTTCCAAAACATGCCCCACTGTAATATGGGTATGCTACATACTGAATAAGTGTGGTAACATGTTTCCAAAACATGCCTCCACTAAATCTGAATTTTTGAGGTAATTTGGAATTCATGCCTCCATTACATGCCCCTATTAATATGACCAAACTTGTATGGTGAGGGAAATAAAAATTATTAGTAGTTACTTTACCTCAAAAGGATCATATAAACATGTAAAATATTAATGTATCATGTAGCATAGATAAGGATCATGTATAGGTAGATATATCATTGAATCATGAATAATGTGATCACACAAATCCCTAATATGATGATGTAAATCATGGAAACACATAGATAGTAACAGGATAATCTCAATAAGTAATCAAGCACACACACAAGAGTAGTCAAAAGAAAATCAAAATACAATGGTCCAAGGAGACCTCAAACAAGGATAATGTTTAAATTTAGCTCAATTGAAGGGACATGACTTTTTCAAATGTTTATAAAGCAATAAATTACATATTAAAATGTTAACATACAATAAGAAATGACATATTCAAATTTTAAATAAGAAAATAAAGGCACAGGGGCTATACATAATGGAGCATATTCAAATGTTCAAACAAGTAAGACAATATCAAGGCAAGACACTCAAAGAAGTGAATAAATGAAATCATAATCAACCATCATAAAGATATAATACTAGTCCCTATATATATGTGTTATAAAAAAATGTTGAGTACATAGCATATCAATGACATTGTAAAATATATAAGCATGGATAAATGCATGTGTAAGTACATACATGAGCTCAAACATGATAATTTAAAGTAACCATAGAATGATATAGCCTAGATGTATTATGGTCATAAAGGTGGACTCCCCCAACATCTCAATGATGTGAGTAGAGGGAAAATACAGCATACAAAAGTGCATAGATCATATATCTATGTATGCCAAAATCACACTCAGAAGATGTGAGAAACATGCATATGTAGGAAGTACCAATATGCCATCTACCAACATGGAACCAAAAACATATAGGCCTTGGAGATAATAAGATATGTAAATGCAAAACATTTTTTTGTATTTTTGAATTTTTTATTATTATTTTTATTTTTGTAATATGTGAAAGTAAAATACTATCTTATGATCACATCTAAAGGATGGTCATAGGTATCTCCCCACTATGAACCTAGTGTAATAAATCAGTTATGATATCAAGGAGTGTGCATAGATTTAATATTTTAAATTATAATATTTTTTATCCTCTATGTATGTATAATATAACCCTATAGACCTTAATAAATAATAGGAGTATGGGTTAATTGAACCCATCATTTATTGGTTTGTGGTTTCTTTGGAACAACAGTAATAGGAACATGTGTAGGTGCTCTAAATATTTAGATACGGTGCATAGTAGATGAGGATTATAAGGAACCCACTATGTATCTTTGATAAAATGGTGTCTCAATTATTGGATGTGGTGCTTACACTTTTGAATAATATTGATTATAAGAAGATTGGTAATTAATTTCTTGGGCATAAATGTCTCTTGCTTAAGAGGATGTTCGTATGGAATTATGAAAATTGTAATTACTCGATTGGAATTAATGTATTTATCACACCCATTAATTATATAAGATACTTCTTGAATTGTGTGTATCCAAGGTCATCTAAATAACATATTAAATACACCCATAGAAGGTATAATTTAGAAGTTATTAACCACATGTGAGGAACCCACCTATAAAGGTAAGTCAATCTCACCAATAAACTATTGTGAGGTCCCATTAAATGCTCTAAATGCTCAGGTTGAAGGATGTAATTCATGATTTGTATTAAAAAAATATGTAAGTAATATCATGGTACAACCAATATTGATTGAACTATTTTCAATCATAACACTATGTATAGTTTGTGATCAAGGTATGCTCAAATGAATAAGGAATGAAGATCTAAGTCATCATCCCTAATCTCATTGTCATTAAATGTAATGGAGGGTATCTAAACCATAGGAGGTATAGGTACCAATAATATCACCCACTGGGTGATCATGATGAGATGGATAATGGTGCACATTATATTCCATTTACACTATTGGATCCCTATTTGAATGATCTTGAAAAGGATTGTTAAATATTTTTTGTTTTTAGTGATCACCAGGTTGTGAACTTGATTCCTTTGAAGGATCATAAAATTTAATATTTTGGTCATCAATGAGTAATTTTGTATTATTTTATTCAATTTAAATAAGATAGATATAAAACTTATTCTAATTATTAATATCCAATCTTGGATAAGGTAATCAACTAATAATCTTGGTTAGCAATACTTTGTTATATCAGGTTCATGACCAATTATGGATATGTTAAACCTAACTAAGGGATATATAATTATAAAATGGTAAAGTACTGGATCACAAGGCCTCTATTAGTATTCCACCATATGATAACCCTACCTAGGTATTATAATGAGATAAATGTAAATTAGCTAATCTACTAGACTAACATACAAGTTAATATAGTAACTAAACATAAAGGTTAATCTAGTGGTCCCCAAATCTTATGTCATAAATGGGGAAGATGATAAACAAGCAAAGATAATTCTATTCAAGACAATATAGAATTAATCTAATCAAGGATAGATATAATTAAATACATTAGTTCTACAACATCTACTTAACCAAAATATGAAGGGCTAGGAGTATACTTACCTTCTTGAACTGAACCCATCATGCCTCAATATCTTCCTTGGCCAATGGTTCTTTGTAAGAGGTAGTTATGTCTTGTAAGAATCACAAGGATAGATAATCTCTAGGCTACAATAATTCTCCTATGCTTCCAAAACCTCTATAATACAATTTATACTACTCCAAGGAAAAATCATAAGTAATGAAACCTTTAAATGATAGTATATGTAGATTTGTGAGCTATAATAATGTGCAATTAGATGATCATCTATTTATAAATAACGTGAAGGGGGTATTTATATTTAAAGTATTGACCATAAACCTTCCTAGGAATTTATTTAACAAGGTTGACTATGTCAAACTTGTTTGGTAGGAAATAGAGCCATTACACCTTGAACTAGGTCAGCTTGGGCCAAACCAATTTCATAACATGCACTAAATTCCTAACAAGGTTGACTAGGTCAACATAGTAGTAAAAATGAGGAAAGGGTGTGTTTTATTAAGTAAGGGATATTTTGGATAGTGAATTACTTAGGGGAGTATACAATTGGGTTTTTTATTTTCATGAAATATTAAAAGAGTAGCTTGTATTGATTTTAGGTAATGGTATAGGGGCTAACAATCCTATGAAGCACTGAAGGTTTGCCAACCTCTTTCCTGATGCAACATTTAAGGTGTGTAATTAGAGATATTGAGACTCAATAGGTTCCTGTAAGAGAGAAAAAAATTATT
Organism: Torreya grandis; assembly: GCA_037957365.1. Taxonomy (NCBI): domain Eukaryota; kingdom Viridiplantae; phylum Streptophyta; class Pinopsida; order Cupressales; family Taxaceae; genus Torreya; species Torreya grandis. Next base: position 423,725 of record JARHVA010008051.1, on the reverse strand, counting down.
AACTAATCAAGTTTTAAAATATTATGTGTATACATATAATCCAATCAAAACTCATCACATGTCATGTAGTTGTAGCACAAGATGGTGCTTTGGGAAAGAAAATAACAACACACAATGTTAAGCTTAAAAATTGCATTAAATAATAGGAAATAAATGAAAGTAAATTATTGAAAAATACATACCTTCACTTACCTTGTATAATATAAATAGTGTGAGAATCAAATAGAGGTGTGTAATGTATGGAACATTAGGAAAACCTTAAACATAAGATAAAGTTCATTTTTTAACAAATATGTGATTTAAGTATAGAAAAATTCTCTACATTGTCAGGATTCCATATTTTTTATGGTTTTGAAAAGAGATTTTAAAAGCATATTTATGATTAAAACACTAAAATTTTTTGTAAATAATTAATAGCTAAAGAAATTGTAAATTTTAAACATAAATAGGATTTTTAACTGTTCATTTTTAAATTTACTATTTTGAGAAAACTAGAGTTCTATGTAACCAAAAATAGTAATGAGAAAGACTATGGCATAAAGATAAGGAACATGAGGTGGACGAAACATAGCAGTGACTATAAGCATGATCTAGGTATGGAATATACAATTTTTTTATTTTTTGTCAATTTTAATTGAAAAATGAGGTAGATTGAAAAACTAGGTGTTGGGGAAAATCCATGTAGTGGAATTTGCATATAAAATTTTGGGCTAGAATAGGAAGTAGGAGGGTTAATGGGTAGGGGAGAAAATGGTCATTAATGCCTAAATAATTAATGATAAATGGGTAAAATATCACTACATAAACTAAATTGAGTCATCCAAGTTGACGTAGTTAAAAATGAATAGGTTAATAAGGGTGGTTTATTATGTAGTAATGGGTGGATGTAGTTTGTCAATATCTAGTCAACTATGCATATTCAAGATGACCTAGTTTGAAAAATTTTAGGGGTCAACCACGTACATTTCGGTTAACAAAATATTATTTATAGGTGGTCGATGTAGCTTAAAGGAGTGGCTAATTTCATATGAAGTGGTCAATGTAGTAAAATTAATTGGTCGACGTAGTATTTAATGGTTGACATAATTATGTTGGGTGGTTGACTTCATATGAAATAGATGATTTAGATTTATTTATAATAATCTATAACATAGTTAGTTATGTGTCTGATTTAGTATAATAGTTAGATTTTGGCTGACATAGTTATGTGGTTGATGTAGTGTAAAATTTCAATATATGTCAAAATAGGTGGATGGAGTAGTTAATTTTCATGTATCATTAAGTTTTTTATGATGTATTATGGTTATTATATAATGTGGAAAACTAATATGTGATTTTTTGTTTGATATTTTGTAGAGGTGATCGAGGATATGGCATTTAGTAGATGTTATGTGGTTACCTAATTTATTAGAGAGATAAATAACTGATGATCACATGTACTCAGCATCATCGATCTTTAGAGGGATTATGCAAATGTGTCATATCCCACTAAGTGTTGACTTAGTCATCATTTTCTAAGAGCATGTTAGTGACTAATAAACACATTCAGATGGGTGGTGGATGGGGATACTATTGAGGTGTGTATCACCCTAGACGATGTCCATGTTATTCTATGACTTCCTCTTATATGAACTCCTATGATTTATGATACCACTAACATATATCTAGAGAGATGAGCCCTATCCCTATGGGATATTGGTTTAAAGAGGTATTTTTATTGTTTATGAGTGTATATATTTGATGTTTATGTATTGGTAATTTTGTATTTTTAGAAGGCCATTATTGACCTTGTGACACACTATGTGATCTTTCACAAGTCAGATGGTAAGGTACCACTATACATGGTTGTCGTGTGTCATTCTATCTAGATTAAGGTACTATGTATGACTTAGGGTTGGTTATTTATGTAAAGTTAGTACATGATATGTATAGTATTATTTCTTATGGGTAGATGACTATAGGCCCAATGATCTTACTTAGTAGTTGAATTTATAAGTGATTTCTTATAAATTGACCAGCTAAATTACTCCATGTTATAAATTATAGTTTGCTTTATGTTTTGATATGGTGATAAGACCATTTATTTGGGTTATACCTCATATCAAAGTTTTGTAGATTATGATGTGAGGATATATTATTTGGTAACCCTATATAGGTATTATAGGTAGTTGGCCTTCATGGCCAACTATTTCTCATAGATTATCCAATGTTTAGATTATTGGACATTGTATTTCATGGGTAGAGACACATACCATTGTTATATACCTAGTTAGCTAGGGTTTTAACCTCTAATAGCACCACTAGTAGTGCCCACATATTAGGCATAACATGTGAGTGATCAAAAGGGAAATGGAGGTGCATGGGTTCTTATAGATGTACATATTATTTGACCATGTCAATCTATAACTTAGATAGGATAATTATGAAGATAACGGAGAGGCTAAACTGGCTAAGGAATAGGTATTAGTTATAATATAGGATGTGGAGGTGGTGATTTTTATGCCATAAAAGGTGTTACAATTACCACTATATGCACCATGATGATGAAGACATTGATAGGTGTAGATGCATGTGGAGGTAAATAAGGAGGTGGACCCACAAACAAAGGTATTTGATTAGGGAGATCCTATTTCACAACCTTGATAGAGTTGGTCTATAGAGAGATAGAATCAAAGTGGATCATGGCATGCTCATATTCTCTATCCTAGTTTTGCATCAACTTAGAGGCATAATCCAATGGAGGTACTTCATAGACATGCCAATGGTGAGACTATTATTGGTAAGTGTTTTGTGTTTAGTATGTAGATGATGTTTGCTTAATTTTTTTGGTTTTATATTTTTTTCTAGATGTTTTGGAGATATATATATGTGTGATCTAATGTACATTTGGTTTTGTGTTTTACATATACTTCATGGGAGGAGTTTAGATAGTTTGTAGCAGTGTGGGAAACACATCATGATATTTTGGATGATGTGTTACTACATCATGATACTAAAATTATGGTCGATACTATTATTCCCTATTTCCTAGTGTATGATATTTGGTTCTGATCAAATAAAATTTTAGTGGCCTATAATAAAAAAAACTTGCAGGTAATTAGGATAATCAGTTTCACAATGGTGGAAAATTAGGTTGGAATGTGTATAATAGTGTAGGCCAATTATGAAGATTGACTACAAGATGTAGTCTCTAGACCACATCATCTAATCATATATCTACATGTTTTATATGGTTATTTTCTTTAGCTAGCATGGCTATCATCTAAAAAATAGGGCTATCGAATGACAACATGATGTCTAAATGATAGTTACACTACCATCTACCAACATAGTCATCAAATGGTAGTGACAACACATATGTCATTTGGTAGTGTGTTTTTGAATGATAGCATATATTTCAAATGATAGCTATATTATCATCATACATTGCAATTATCAAATTGAAAAAAACACTACTGAGTGGTGGCATGGTTGTCAAGTGATAGTTATGCTACCAGGTCTTAGGATAAACTTTGGGTGGTAGTAGTGTTACCATCTGGTATCAAATATGTTGAGTGGCATGACCATTATTTGATGCTTGTATAATCATCTAAAATCTTTGCTCCTATTTTATGGTTGATATTCCATTTGTAAATCTATTATCATTCCTCAATTGATATTATATTCTTGTTTGCTCTCATTCATTAGCTTTGTCTTCTTGTCATCTAGCACCTGGTACTATACTTGAGGGTATAACATTTAATATATAATATATAGTGATGAATGCCCTTGAATTAGTTTTCTTAGTATTAATGACATACATTTTTAATATAAAAATTATTTCAAAAATTAGGTGAGATAACTCTTAAATTTAAATTCTACCCAAAAATTTAGGTGTTCCCACATTGTCAGCCACCCCATAAAATTGCCAAATGTTGACTTCAAAAAATGGAATATTCATGAATTAATGAAGATTTTCCACTAAAAAATCCATGGTTCTAATTGGTTGGTGAGGCAACATGAGAGTTTTGGAGATGAAGAGAGACATTACAGTTACAACTAGTAGTGGGTGATGGGGAGTTATGAACCTAATAGATAGTGGCCAAGGATAGGCTACTCATATGGAAATGTCTAGAGAGTTGGGACACGTTCAGGCCCAAGTGACCAATCTACATCGATAACTAGAAGGCCTACATTCATGTATAGAGTCATTATAATATACCATGTGAATGGGATATTCCCAAGCTTTGATGAGTAGTGTGAATTATCCACTAGATGGATAGGGTGGACCACATCCATAATGATGTTTTTATATTATGCACTTTACATGTTATATTGTATGAAACATTTGATCCATTGATATATAGATATATTGTTTGTTTATTATGACTCATATATGTTTGGTATGTTATTGATGTATTTTTTTTCCCTTTTAACAAATGTGCTGAATTTATTATATAATCTTATGATAAAAGTATGATGTATTTTGGATTCTTTTATAGCAATTGTGAACAAATGCATGGCTAAATAGAATAAAATAAAATGAAATTAAATGTATATAAATGATGAATATTAAATCACATGTAAATATATAAATGTAAAACACACTAAATTATGTTGACAAGCATATAAAACATAAGTGAATTGAAATGATAAAGTGTGACACATAATACATAATCAATTTGGGGAGTATGTAAAACATTAATATTTTGAAAATAGTAATATACAATTTAAGACATTAAATCAAGTTGATAAATGTGTAAAACGTAAGTAAATTCCAAAAATGGGAAGAAAATTATAACACAATAAATCAAGTTGAGAAGTGTGTAAAACATAATAAGTAAAAAGACTATCAAAATCAATACGTATAGTTATTTTTGTGATTAATCATGGCATGAAGTTTTGGAGTGTACTTTGTGAGGAAATCCTAGTCCTATCTAAGGTATTACACTATAAATCACAAAGGTTAAACTAATGAGGTAAATGCTAATAATGGGAAATTTTTTTATGGATGATAATAAGATTTTTGTGAGGAAAGAATGGTCCTATCCAATGTCTTACATTGAAAAATCACAAAATAGAAAATCAAAGGGGTATGATTAACTAACAAAAATATTCATCAAGGAAGAATATTGGGAATTTTTTAATGAAATAGGGAATGGAGAAATCATGGCATAGGTGTTTAGAATAAACCTTAGTAGGCATGAGACATATTAAGTAAATAGGTGTTGATTGGTTCTTTAGCAAAAATGACTGGCCAATAATAAGTTTCTAGTGTTTTTGACACACTAGAAACCTCTCTTACAAGGATATCCTAATATATACCCAAGGTTTGTTCTACCCAATTTACGCACACTGATCTTCACTCAGTGTCTTGTTGTGACCATTCTATTTCAAGGGGCTTTTGTTGGTTATTAGGGTATTTTAGATAAATCATTAATTTTTACTTGGTCTAGTGGACCTGTGACATAGGGGATCAACATATATGAATTTAACCATAGAAATACAACTTATCTAAAATAGTTTCATTGATTTTATATAATCAATAGTACAACTACAATAATAAATAGATTTATACAATCAAGATAAATATGCAAACTCATATTATAGTTTTAAAATAAGCTAATCTACTCTAATAGACTGATAAAAGATAAAAAGAGGTAATGTTAGGGAGAAAATAAAATAATGATCCCAATTTCAAATGTATAATAGTATGATTCCATTGAGCAGACAAATCCCTAGATAAACTAGTCCTTAGTTAAGCTAGACCTATCACAATTCCAACTAAGGATAGTGCAAGAGTCTATGAGATGAAGTAACAGATATAATGAGGAAAGGGACACCATATACATGTGCACACTAAGTTTATAAAATGAAAAATATTTCAAAAAATAAATATATATATTAAAGGATCAATTAGGATTCATTAGATACTCAAGTGAGTTATGGACATGGCTTCCAAATAACCTCAAGTTAGAAAACTAACTAATAAAGTAGGAAAGATACATATAAAAAAATTACTAATCTACTTAACTATGAATAAATATCCATTTTGGTCCACTAATATATTCTATTCTAAGGGATCCAACCCTTATGATAATGCAAGAGCTGATCTTATATAGGTGTGCATGCTTGAGCAGTTAAAACTCAAATTTAAATTTCCCATTAATGGGGAAATTAAAAAATTGATTGATGATTGAGTGAACATGGTTTTGACTCTAATAGATTAGAGGCATGTGCAATTAATGTTGGTAACCAAAATTAGTTGGGATTGCATCAGGATAACTATCACCCACATCCTATGTAACTAAAATCATGCCTTTTCAAGGCAATCCTTTATGTATTATACTTTTTTCTTGATCCCAATGTGCACAACATAATTTGGTTAATTCCTTTTCCCTTATTTGTATTTAATTTCATCTTTTATGAGTGATTATTGGTAAGGAATCAATCTACAACTTGATTTAGCAAATAAAATTGAATGCACAATCAAATCTTAACTTTTTATGATTTTGATGCCCATAGGGGCTATCAAATTTATTTTTCATGCCTTATTGGTTGTGCTATTAGTGTGTCCTTTATTTTTACATTTCCATACCATGCATCTTCTCCTTTTTATTATGCTACTCATCTGAGGGATTTTATGATTGCTAACTATTTATATCACAATGAAGTGATATTTTACCATGTGGAATCATCTTACTCGCCTAAATCTCTAACATCACTGCTAGACTTCATAGACCACCTTGAGTTTGGAGAGTAGTGATATTTCACCATGTGGAATCATCCCACTCACCTAGTTACATAGGGCTTGATACTTTGTAAAAATATTTTTGGGATAGCAAGTCATTAGGATGGTTCCATATGGTAACATCCTACTCATTTTCTTGCCTAAAGGCTCTACCTCTATATGTATATTTTTGGGATAACAAATCATTAAGATAAGACCACATGGAATCATATCACTAACCATATTTCCCAGAGGATTTGCATTACATTTTTAGCTAGGATCAGTGAGTTGTTAATATCTTGACACTTAGTGGCATCAAATTGATTTATTCACCCAAAGCTTTGTTGATGTAGAGGCCCACTAGGAAAAATTTAAAAATAAACTAAGTCTTATATGACTATGAAAAGATACTAGGTTTCTTAGGGAAACTAATTGAAGAAATTGATTAAGTCCTGTCGAGTGGAAATATAACAAATGGCTTTATGTAAAGATGTGAAATTGACTAAGTGTCAAAAGGATTTTTGAATAGGTCTAGGTACCTAGGATCTTTGATAAATTTCAATCTAAAATTAAGATTGGTTTAATCACCTATGAGTAAGATAAAGAAACCTCAATCAACATACTTTAAATAGAAATCTAACAGTTATGAAATTTGAATTAAAATGGTTAAGTATTTTGAAATGCAATAAAAATCATGAAGGATTAGTGAAATAAATTCATTTTAAAGAAACTTTCATCTATTTTAAAGAAATTGACTAAGGCAAAATATAATCAAAAGTGAAGTTTTAGTCAATGTAGATCAAAGTAAAGTAAAAATAAACTAAATTACTAAGGAAAAGAAGTAGAAAACTTTGAAATAGTTAAGTAATTTACATAAACCAAAGGAAAAATGGTCTAAAAGAAGCAGTAAAATGTGTTTCAAAACTATAGGCATGAAGATAGAACAAGACTTAATAGAATCAGGTAAATTCATATTTTTAACTTAATGTAGCCTATGTGATTTCTATGCCAAGTTAAGATGTAGATTTAATTATTTAGGATTAACAAAAATAATTAAATCTGATTCAAACTCAAATATTCACATCTAGAAAAACATGCACTTCCAAGAATGTTGATTTAACAAGCAACCACCAAAACTTCTTAAGATATAAGATTAGATTCCAAAGTAAAAAAGGGTCTTTATTTTTAGTTTAAAAATAGGGTGTGTTGTAAAAACAACAAAATATGGTGAATCCTACTAAAAAATACTCCTAAGTATTTTAATAATCCATAATCTTTGATTTCACAATTATAAAAGCATTAGGTAGGAGAAATCACTTAGAACAAAATAAAATTCAAATGCACTAAAGTCAATAGGAATAAATGACATATTGAACTAACAATATATCGAAAGACTATCCAAGTGTGTGATCAAGTGTGAGGAAGAAAAATATTTTACATTTTAGCTTGGGGGAAGTGGCATGGGCATTGATTTCCTTCCATTCAAGAATTTATAGCCCAGGAAAGATACCTTTGGTCCCTTCCAAAGGCCTTGCTCCACTACCAACCAGGATGGAAATCATGGAGGTTACCAAGATCACCCTTTCAAGGTGAAATTTTAGATATTACATTTTATCTCAATTCTTTTGAAAGTATTTTTTGGCATTTTCATTCATTAAGGGTTGGGGACCAAGCCCCAAGTAAAAGGAAATCAGCAAATTCATGACAACTCAAGGCAAACTATAATTGAAGATATGCTACATATTTATCTAGATATTTCATTAAGTGTATTAGATGGTTTTGGATAAGATAATAGATTTTATAAATTCACAAGCTCTATTCAGAATCATTGACCTTTGAAATTCAAGAAATAGACAAAGCAATCATAGTAGTTAACACAATATTTTCAATTAAATTTTGTAATTAGGTTATTTGATCACCATTTATGTTACTTATATAAAAACATTTCTATTCATTAATTTGATTAACAAGGGAAACACAAGGAAAAAGAGTTTGGACAAATCCAATAATGAAAGTAAAAAACAAACAAATCAAACCTAAGCTAATAATAAGGGATTAGAAGGAAAGAAAAAGAAAATAAAATAAGAAAGGGAAAAGAAAATATTCACAGGGTTTTTCAAGCAAATGCATGCTTGAACCAATCAGACATCTTATTCTTTTTAGTATTTTTAGAAGGGCAAAGGAAACATATACTTGCAATTATGTTGTCCCTTGTGATAGAATACCCCTATCCCACAAATATTTATCAATGTTCTTTCTAATAGAATTAAGAAACTTAAGATTGTGAAATTCAAAAAATATATATATAGTTAATTTAAATAAAGCACTTGGGATAGGGTGAATAAAATACATCAGCCCATGAATTATATTATAGTGAGGAATATGGCTGAGAATTCATACATACTAGACTAATTGGAAGATCCAACCTAATAGTGGCATGTTCTTGGTTACAACCACTAGATGAATATATTGGTGGCTAATTTTTTATGTAAATGGATGCACGCATGGCATCCTCTTTGTTTTCCTCATCATTCAAAAGGCATGGGAGTGGTGTGAGTTTTTCCCATATTAAATACCTTCTAAATGGTTCATCAATGGCTGAATAATGTGAAGAGTTGGGCTAAATTAGATCATCCCCATCTTGCATCTCCATTGGTCTGACTTTCTTATTTAGACCATTATGTTTATAATCTAATATTTGTACCTTAACCATATCTATTGCCTTGAATGTGGAACATATTAGCATTTGGAAATTAGGAATGGTTATGGTGTCATCAAAAGAACTGATGATCTCCTTATCTTTCTTTTACTTGGGATTAGATAAGAACTCCTCCTTGTTTAGGCATGAATGTTCTTAACTTCTTATTTTGGGTTTGACTTCCTCTACTACAGAGAGGAACATTTGAGTTCTACTAAAAATTTCAAAGGTAACATTAAACTAAGAGAGATCATCAAGTTTGAACTCTTCTAGCTCATTTTACTCATAGTGACAACCTCTTTCTTATTGATTTTCTTTAGGTTCATCCTCCTTCAGTGATGAGCGGGAATCCAAACTATTACCACCAAGATGTTGACCATATTAAATCATTTTTCAAATCTAGTAGCAGTAACAAAGGGAAATAATGATTTATATGCATAGTATGCATCTTGTTCATATAATATTTCTAAATCCTCTAATTTTTCCTGTAGATGATTACAAGAGATGTTTGATTGTTCATTTTGTGTGGACATCACTTTTTCAATTACACTTTCGTCACTAGGTCACCTTATATAAATTCTACTTCTTCATCTTTAGATTCATCATCACTAACATTATAACCTTAAAATAATGGATTGGGCTTTTGAAATGGGACACTATCAATGTGTGTGACCAACTCAACATCACCAACATAGTTAGGTTCACATAATCCACATGGTGCACTAGGGTATGCAACCTCATAGCTTGGATTTTGCATTGCCTATTGATTATCTCCCATAATAAATGGTATTTCATTAGTAATAGTACCTAATGATACTAAATCACTAAAATAATATGAAGCAGTCTAATAGTTATATATAGAATTAATCAAGTTACATTCATTTAAATAGTATGCATAGATCTCATTTTTCATATGGAAATTTGGTTAGATGAAGTCTTGGGTAAATAATTTATTTTAAGGAACATATTGATCCATGGGTTGGCTGTGAAGAATGTAAATCAAATGATTTTGGGCATAAATGCTTTATTGTTCTAAAGGATATGAAAGATTAATAGTAAATCCCTATGTCACTGACTATTATTCTACATTGATAGCCTCTTGATAAACCAATGTTAATGATGCAAGATTTGAAGGGTTAATTTTAATGAACACCAAAGTTAATGGATATAAAACACTAAGGTAAATCACTAAGTTTGTGACCTATTCTTACAGGAAAGGATCATTCAACTTAGTTTATAGTTGATGGAATCTATAGTTGAATACACTAGTTTGTTCATTAGTCTCTTTATAGGCTGTTGAAAATCGATAAAATAATACAAAAGGGTCAACAGGCACACTAAAATATTTAAGGAATATATTCTCAAATATGTCCTAAGTGGTGATTCACCCTTCTGGTAGACCAAGGTACTAAGAATAGGTTGTTTAATTCAATGATTAGGGGAAAAGGTGACAAGCCACATCCTCATGTTTAATCTGCCTTCTAATAATCGATTCATTTAAAGTCTTGGATGTGTTCTTTAGTAGTATTGACCCTACCATAAATATAATTTGCACAAAAAAATTAGGGTTTTTAGGTAAGTCATGGGAAGGTATTGTAATATTAACAGGATAACTATGTTCTCATATCCATGCAAGGGCTATTACAGGACTTAAATAACCATCTTACCAATCTAAGAACTTGGAAAACAACTAGGCAACTTCTTAAAATTAAATAATGAGATCAAAATAATATAATTCAAGCCCTCATTATAGTTCCATTCATTTGGTCAGTCCTTTGGCATAAATCGATAACCAATAATAGGTTTCTAGTGTTTCTAACATATCAAAAACCCATCTTATAAGGAGCTCCTAAGAACTAGCCTAGGTTTATTTTACCTAGTCTAGGTGCATTGATCTTCACTCAGTGGCTCATTGTGACCATTCCATTTTAAGGCACCTCTACTAGTCATTAGGGTATTTTAAATAAATCATTGATTTTTACTTGGTTTGGTGGACTTGTTAACATGGGGATCAGTAGATTTAAATTTAACCTTAGAAATATCTAAAATGGTTCATTTCTTTTATACATTCATCAATGCAACTACAATAATAAAAATAGCTAAGTAATCAAAATAAACATGCAGACTCAAATTACAACTTAGAAACTAAATTAATTTACTCTAATAGACTGATAAATATACAAAAAAAGGGAAGGGAAAAGAAGAAGGATCCCAATTTATAATGTATACTAGCTTGATTTTTTTAGTAGACAAATCCTTGGATAAACCATTTCTTAGTTGAGCCAGACTTAGCATAAATTCAACTAAAGATGGTCCAAGAGTCTATGGGATGAAGTAAGAGAGTTAATGAGTAAAATAGGGTCACCATATATATGCATAGACTAAGCCTATCAAATGACAAATCTTTCAAAACAATATATTTATATTAAAATATCAATTGGGATTCATTAGATACTCATTTGAGTTACAAATATGGCTTTCAAATAGCCTAGACTCCTAAAACTAACTAATAAAACAAGGAAGATACATGAAAAAAAATGATTGATCTACTTAACTAGGGATAACTAACTAGTCTGGTCCACTAATCCATTCTATTCTAAGGGAGCCAACCCTTATTAAAATATAAGAGTTGATATTATATAGGCATGGAGGCTTAAGGAGTTAGAACTAAAATTCAATTTCCTACTAATGGAATTATTACAAAAATTCATTGTTGATTTAAGGAATATGGGTAGGAATCTTATATATTGGAGGCATGCACATAATTTGTGTTATTGAAACCATGCTTTAATTGAATGTTGGTAGTTGAAAGTAGTTGGGATTGCATCGAGATAGCCAACTACCCACCTCCTAAATATATTAAATTATGCTTCCTCTAGGCAATCCTTTATTTTTATGCTTTACGTTTAATCCCAATGTGTATGCCATACTTTGGTTAATTCCTCTACTCGTATCCACATTGAATTCTTTATTTTATGATCAATTATTAGTGAGGAATAAATTTTCAAATTGATTCAAAAAATCAAATTGAGTGTGTAGTCAAATATCATCCTTTGATGGTTTTAACATCCATATGGGTCATCAATTTTATGTTTGTGCCTTATTATCTGCACTATCAACATGTCTTTTATTGTTACAGGTCATTTCCATGCATATTATCCTCATTATTTTGCTTCTCAACCAAGGGATTTTATGCATGTTGACTATTTATATCATGGTAAAGTGATATTTTTACCATGTGACATCATCTCAATCAACCAAGTCTATAACATCATTATTGGGATACATGGATTTCCCTAGGGCCATATAGCAATGATATTTCACCATGTGGCATCATCCCACTCTGCTTATTTCCCAAGGATTACTACTCTTATATAAACATCTCTTAGATAATGGGTCATCAAGATGGTACCACATGGTAGAATATCACTTGTTCACTTGCGTAGAAGCTCTACCTCTATTTGGATCTTTTTGGTATAATAACCTATCAGGATGAGGCCATATGGAAACATCCCTCTAACCTTATTACCTAGAGGCTTCACATTGTATGGTTTCAATTAGGATTAGTGAGGCACTGAGATCTTGATACTTGGTAGCATACCACTAGTCCACTTACCTGAAGCTTTAATGACATAGAGGTCTACTAGTAAAACTTTAAAAATTAACTAAGTCCTATGGGATGATGAAAATATGACACGTGACTCTAAAAAAATTTCTAAGTCCTATTGAGTGAGAATATGATATGTCTCTATTAAAACATGGTCATGGATGTCTTAATTTATCATTTATGTCAATAAGAGCATGAGATATTAGTGCATTAATGATAAAGAAGTTATGCTTGATATCATGGAGAGTATATGGCATATGTGTAGGTTAGTGAGGACAAAGAAGAGGTTGTGAAGCATACATAGATGTCTTGGTGAAGTTCTAGTGTGTCATTTGATCATTTGAAGAGAGAAACATGGATCCTCTAGCCTAAGAAGGACCAAACCATCATAGACCATCACACAGGTATGAATGAACTGATAAGTTTGGCATTTATTGTAGGTACTCAAAAAGTCAAACTTGGTCAAAAGTTTTATGGAAATCTTATCCATAGTGCCAAGAAGGTACCTCATAAATTTGGTGTCTTGAAGTGTTTCTTAGCTCAAGTTATAAGCCTTCAAAAAATTTATAGTAGACTTTGACATGCTGGAAACCATCGATTTTAAGCCCCAAGAAATAATTTTTGACATTAAAAAATATGAACGTTGGATTTCAAATGATTGTGTATGCATAAGAGACCAGTGAGCAAAGAAATGCTTGTAGAAGGTAGGATATTGGTTAGATCAAGTTGGTGTAAAATAAAAATTTGTATTAGACTCCATGAATATCATCCTATAGGTGGTGGCATGTTGTAACTATATATACAAGTGCATTTATTATAGGTAAATGTTAAAGGTTATGACTATGGTAAAAAATAGAAAAACTAGTCAGTAAAGAAATGCATATAAATACCAAAATATTGATAATTTTGAAATGGTATAAAAATAAAAGTTGTATTATACTAAATTAAAATCTCAAAGTATAATTTATTCATGAAATTATGTACAATTGAACTTATTTCTTGTCAAATTTGATAATGTTTTTATAATTTCTGGCATAACAGAGTGAGTTTTTGGAGATGTGTTTCTAAGTGTTTAAGCCTGATATAAGGTTCCCAATGGATTTTATGATTACCCTAATGTCATAAATTTTATATGAATATATTTAGTGTGACTTTAAAGTGTTTCTACAAATTTTAGAGGTCACATTCTTCATGATTGTGTTTTAAGGCAGAATGACAGTTTTGAATAAGTTTTTGAAATGGTGAGTTGGAGGATATATACACCTAGATTATTCATATAATGGATATTATGTTGTTTTTTATGACCTAAATTATTTATATAAGTTTTAGAGTAATATTAAGAAGGTTAAACATGGAATCTAAAATGGCCTATCTGGCTATGTATGCACTTTGAAAGAGACAGTTAATAAATTGGTCTATAATACCAATGGTTTACACTATAATAAGTTTATATATATATATATATATATATATATATATATATATTAATCTTACATATTAGACAAAATAACTCAAAAACATCTTTCTCACTAACACAGAAAACTATCAAAGACCTTGAAAACATAGTCTTGAAACATGTTGACTTTAGCTCATGTAAGATCACTTTCATGACTTAAATTTCACATTAATAGTTTATATATATATATATATATATATATATATATATATATATATATAAAACTATTAATGTGAAATTTAAGTCATGAAAGTGATCTTACATGAGCTAAAGTCAACATGTTTCAAGACTATGTTTTCAAGGTCTTTGATAGTTTTCTGTGTTAGTGAGAAAGATGTTTTTGAGTTATTTTGTCTAATATGTAAGATTAAAATCCATGGTGTGTTTATATATATATATATATAATATGTCATCTAAATAATGAATTATGAGTTTTTTAAATTGCATATTCAGGTGTTGGTAATCAAAGATTATTGACTATGTTTTGGAACACACAAGCAGTTCTGAGTAGTCATCTCACAGAGGTCAGTTTGGGGTGTTTTAGATAGTGATTAAGAATATATTAAATATTAATATGTTATGTAGGTATAAAATTATCATTTTAATGTGTTTATATTTGTGATAAGTGTTGTTTTCAAAATCAGCTTAGCTCGTTTTTAAGAACAACCCCCTACGAAACCTGTCCGTTTCATTTTTCGTCGCTCTAAGTTCATTTTTCGAGACGAATTTATAAATTCATTTTCATCTTAGACTCAGAATGAGAAGTGGTTACCATCTCATCCAAGCCAAGTTTTCCCTTCCCCAGACTCTCCTTCCAGAGTTGCTCTCTTTTCATTTTCAGTGCAAAGGCGGCATTTTTTGCCGCCTCTGCATTTTCCTTGTTTTTGTGCAAGGGCGGCAAATTTTGCCACCCCTGCACATTTCCTACAAGGGCAGCAATTTTTTCCGCCCCTACACTCTGGCCTGCAAGGGCGGTGATTTTCACCGCCCCTGCAAAATAGACCGACTACATGCAAGGGCGGCAAAAAATGCTGCCCTTGCACGTCTCGATTTCTGTGCAGGCATTTATGGCCGCATGTAGTGGGTTGTTGGGGTGGGTTTTTCACCCCATAAAATCTGATTTGAGCCTCATTCTTCTCATTACTTCCTCCTCTCCTCCTACCTCTTGCACCTAAGCACCTCAAGTGATGTTTTGAAGCACAAATTCATGGATTCAACCCCGTGGCATGCGCAGTTTCTCAGGTAGGGTTCATTTTTAAGTTTATTTCCTGTTTTATTCTATTTTAGCTTAGTTCTTTTAGTTGTTTTTTTTTTTTTTTTTTCTTTCTTCTCCCTCCTACCCGTGGATTTTCGCCAGGACCTCACGCGAGTGACAGATTTTGCCACCCGCGTCCTTAACAGTTTTCTTCCACCCGTCCCTCCTCCTTCATCGTGGGCTCTTCCTTTTTCCCCTACCCGCAGTTTTCTCTCCTCACGAGGGCATTGAAAATCATCGCACTTCCACATTTTTCTACTACCAAGTACAGGGGTGGCAAAAATTGTCATCCCTGCACATTTTCACAACTGTAATACAAGGGCGGTGATTTTTGTTGCACTTGCTTTTCCTCTCCTTACCTAAGAGGGCAGCAATAATTGTTGCCCCTGCATCCTTGTTGCGAGGGTGGAAAAAATAGCTGCCCCTGTATCCTTGTTGCGCGGGTGACAAAAATTTATGCCCCTATTTTTCTTCCAATTTTATGCAAGGGCGGCGATTTTTGCTGCCCCTGCATTTTTTTCTTCATTTTCGGTTAACTCCCAAAAAAAATTTTGAGTTGTCCCTTTCACGCTTTTTCTTCCTTGTTTTTCGCTCCTTTGCTAGGTCTGGCCTATTTAAGTGACCTCCAGTAACCCATGTCACTTAAATTGTGCTCTCCTTCTCTCGCTCACTCTCCTCTCATCTGTGATCATGGCTGCAGCACCTTCAGTGAACTCCTGCACATCTGCTCCCATTCAGTCAAGATTGTTCTCTATGATAGAAGCATCTCCCTCAAAGGCAAAAAGCATGAAATACAAGTACCAGGGTGTCTTCCCGCCCATGTCAGTCTCCTTGAATGTCGATGACATTTGAGACACCGAGATCAGCCACGTGGACATGGCTAAATTCTTGGCGCAAACCAAGACAACAAATCCCAGTACTGGGATAAAAAGAATTGTTGAGAGCAACATCCACCTAGTAGCCACCTTCTTGCTAGCGGTGCATCATGCTAAGTTTGTCCTCCAGTGCACTCATTCTTACAATAAGGAGACTAGATCGGTTTCAGACGCCAGTGGCAGTATGATAATTTGGTTGGATCCCAATTTTATCGACAAGGTTTTCTTGTGCCCTCCAGCCACCGAAGTAACCTAGATCGACTTCGTGGATGCACAAAAATAATATGACAAAGACCCTGAAAGAGTAAAGAAAGTAATTAATTACAAGTGGCTAAAGACCTTGAGGACCGGCCTCTCCAGATGGCCGAAGAGCTTCCCAAGAAGTGATTTCATCGAAGAAGTTGGTGACCTGATCACCCTTCTCAACAGAGTATGGGGCCTCTCATCCTCTTCACAATTCCATGAATGGATGTATCCATTCATTAAGATCATCCTCTAGGGTAAGCAAACTATCTTCTGGGGGGAACAAATTAGCAACACCATCCATGAACAACTGACCAGGGTACAGACCTCCTTCAAATTCTACATGAATTTGTACCTGGTCAACATAGTTGTTGCAATGTGATCTTTCCTAGGTTTGACAATAGAGGGAGATAGAAAGACCACCCCAGTCTACTCATATTATCCACAGTTGATACTTCAAGGGTCAACACATCATTTTAAACGAATAAATGATGCATTCTTTGCCATATTTTTGTGTCTCTTTGATCCTCAACTGGAGCAGAAGAGAATAGCCGCCCCTGCATCCTTGTTGCGAGGGTGATGAAAATTTTTGCCCCTATTTTTCTTCCAATTTTATGCAAGGGCGGCGATTTTCGCTACCCCTGCATTTTTTTCTTCATTTTCGATTAACTCCCAGAATTTTTTCTGAGTTGTCCCTTTCACACTTTTTCTTCCTCATTTTTCACTCCTTTGCTAGGCCTAGCCTATTTAAGTGACCTCCAGTAACCCATGTCACTTAAATTGTGCTCTCCTTCTCTTGCTCACTCTCCTCTCATCTGTGATCATGGCTGCAGCACCTTCAGTGAACGCCTGCACATCTGCTCCCATTCAGTCAAGATTGTTCTCTATGATGGAAGCGTCTCCCTCAAAGGTGAAAAGCATGAAATACAAGTACCAGGGTGTCTTCCTGCCCATGTTAGTCTCCTTGAATGTCGACAACATTTGAGACACCGAGATCGGCCACGTGGACATGGCTGAATTCTTGGCGCGAACCAAGGCAACAAATCCCAGTACTGAGATAAAAATAATTGTTAAGAGCAACATCCACCTGGTAGCCACCTTCTTGATAGTGGCGCATCATGCCAAGTTTGTCCTCCAGTGCACTTGTTCTTACAACAAAGAGACTAGATTAGTTTTAGACACCAGTGGCAGTATGATAATTCGATTGGATCCCGATTTTATCGACAAGGTTTTCTTGTGCCCTCCAGCCACCGAAGTAACCCAGATCGACTTTATGGATGCACAAAAAGAATATGACAAAGACCCTAAAAGAGTAAAGAAAGTAATTAATTACAAGTGGCTAAAGACCCCAAGGATCGGCCTCTCCAGATGGCTGAAGAGCTTCCCAAGAAGTGATTTCGTCGAAGAAGTTGGTGACCTGATCACCCTTCTCAGCAGAGTACGGGGCCTCCCATCCTCTTCACAATTCCATGAATGGATGTATCCATTCATTAAGATCATCCTTCAGGGTAAGCAAACTATCTTTTGGGGGGAACAAATCAGTAACACCATCCACGAACAATTGACTAGGGTACAGACCTCCTTCAAATTCTACATGACTTCGTACCTGGTCTACATAGCTGTTGCAATGTGATCTTTCCCAGGTTTGACAATAGAGGGAGATAGAAAGACCACCCCGATCTACTCATATTATCCACAGCTAACACTTCAGGGGTCAACACGTCATTTTAGATGAGTAAATGATGCATTCTTCACCGTATTTTTGTGTCTCTTCAATCCTTAGCTGGAGTAGAAGAGAATATCAGACAAGGCCTGGGCGGTAGTGAACAGTTATGGCTGTATGTTCCTCCAATTCCCTACTTTTTGTTATCTTCGAGTTGGTTTTTATTTAAGGCTACCCTTATATGCTCCCTAGATTCCCTTCAGACAGATTAGTTTTAATGGAATTGTGTCGAAAACTAGTTATCGTGCATACTAAATAGATGGAACTGAAGAGACCCGATTTCAAATTTCTAATCCAGATTGGCAGGTTTTTAGTTGCTACATCAACCAAAGCCAGGGTCATGGAAATAGAAATGCAGATGGTTACCATCAAACTATTCAAGAGATGGGAGAAATTTGACTACAGGGGAGTCAAAGAGAAGATTAGAAGGAAAACTCAATTCCACGAGCCCATGATTAAGGATATATGGGTGGACCTAAGGATGGATGACGAGATAAGAAAGATGGACTATTGCTGTCTAACACTAGAGTAGATAGAATACCTCAGGCTTACAGAGATCCCTTTGGTTTTAATCGATGATAAGAATATCATAAATAGCAGGTATCTGGCAGAAAAGGTCGCTAGTTCCCCTCTCCCTCCAATTCACTGGTCTCAGAAGGAACTGACTTCTCTGAGAAAAAGATTTGAACCAATATTGGCTAACACCAATGATTGGTTAGCAGCCAAAGGGATCACTCTGAAAGAATTCATTACAAGATCAAAGGTTGAATACCAAGTAGAATTAAAGAGGAAGGCAAAGAATTGAACAAAAAACAAAGGTGACGTTCCTTCTCCTTCTAAGCCTCACAAGCCTAGAATCATTTTTGTGTCCAAAAAGCCTAAGCATGCACAAGAGCCTAAAATGGTAGCTGAAGGAACCAAAGATCAAAGCCCTGAGGCACAGGTAGCTCAGCCCATGGAGACAGGGGATCAACCTTCAAAACAACCAGGTGTTGGGTCTCTACTCTCATCGGGACAAGCACAGCCGATTCAGAGCGCCTCTCCTTCTCCCCCTCAATCTCCTATGGTGCCCATTTCTCCTATCTCCCCAGTCAGTGTTCCCTCTTTCGAAGCTACTTCTCCTTCTAGGGTTGTATTTGGAAATCCTCAGGGCCCTTCCAGAGGTTCCCCTCGCTCTTCTGGGTCCATTCTAAGTCTATCATCTCCATCTTTCAACCTACCACTGAGCCCTGCACCTGAGCCAGAATTAGTAGTTGATACCATTTCATCGATTACTTCAACTACAACTACTGTCACCATGAGTAGTGTCGAAGCTACTATAGTGACACTGACAGAGGCAACTATTGTTACAACAGGTACTTCTCTCTTGCCTTAGATGTTTGCCTTCATGCCGAAGAGGAAGAAAATGGCCATCTCCCCAGATGAATTCAATTTTGGCAAGATAGTGTCGGCAAAAGCAAAGGCTCCTAAGAGGCCAAAAATCCTCTCCAAGCTAATCGAAGAAAAGGGGCAAAATTTTCTATAAATTGCCAAGCCTCCTCAGGATGCAACCCTTAAGGGTTTTGAAATGAGCAGTTATTCCATCTCTCGTGTTAAACTTGGCAAAGTTACTCACGAAGGTGCGAAGAGCGATCTTCAGTCAGCAATGGACATTATGATCCAAAAATTTGATAGAGAAAAAGAGATGAAAGACTATTATAAAGCCAAGGCAGAGCAATTAACAGTAGTGATCAAAAGGTTCACTATTCTGCCTGAATCAGTGACTCCAGAGGCCTTTTTCGTGGATGATCCAGTCATTCAGAAAGCTAAAAAGACATATTTAAAGGGAAAAGTCATGGAGGACTATGTTGAAAGAATGCGCAATCAAGGACTCTATTTGCTATCAGAAGTTACGGAAAGAACAGGTAAAATGAAGAGGTTGAAAGCTTAGGTAGATGATTTTGTCTCCCTTATTTCTCAAGAAATTGACAGCTTAGAGAAAGATCTCGGCAGATGGAAGGAAATGAAGGATCTCAAGAAGAGTACCCTGATATCTATCGGCATCATCCTTAACAAAGACTCCTACATTGAAATCAAGGAGTCAATGGTCTTCAGAATCCAGGTACTCAAAGACTTAATTGATGGTCTCAAAGCTTTTAAGGAAGCTAGTGAAAAGAGTGACCTAAGCCTGCTGAACAAGTTAGAAGAGCTGCCATGCAACTTGACCTCCAAAGATCATCAGTTCCTTCTGACAGAGGAAATGATTCAAAATTTTAAAGAGATGATCTTGAAATATTTTGAAGAAGCATCTTTCTCAATGACTTCGGTGGACAGCATTCTGGATGCTCAGTTAACTTTGGAGAATTTGAAATTCAGATTAACTGGCCACTCTAAAGCCATCACAGCATTGAAAGATGCGCTGATCAGAGCAAGAGTCATCTTCAAGAACACAGTTGCGCTAGATGGCATAGGAATTCAGGCATCGATCGCCATGTATGATGCTCATCTAAAGAAGTCTGGCAGCAAGAATTGACTCTCTTCTTTCTTCTTCTATCCTTATGCACTTCTATTTTGTGCAGAATGCATGCAATTTTGCAATATGTAATTACATGTAAATATTTCAAAAAAATATCTAAAAGTCAAAGATGAGTCATCTTTGACCAAGATATTTTATATATTTTATTATTTTCTATTTTTGAGGATTTTCTCCCTATATATAGTGGAGACCTCATTTGTAAATGATCTTGAAAAATTAATAGCAAACACTGCTGAAATTGAAGCAACTTTTGAGACTTTGTGCTCAAACTTGTAAATCATATTTTGATTGAATAAATGAGAAGCAGGTTTATTTCAAACTTTGTGTTGAAATTATCTATGTTATTTAGGAAATATTTCTTATGTCTTTTTCCTGGTAATATCTTGTTTATCTGATTTAATAAGTGGGTGTGTTTATATTATCTAAGGGCATTTCTGGAAAGTAGAGGATAGACTTTGTGCTACTTTTATCTTTGAGATTCTGTTATCCTTTGTAGTTTCAAGTGAAGACTTTGTGCTTCACTTTACTCTACGGTTTTACTTATTCCAAATCAGTGAAAGAAGCTACAGAAGACTTTGTGCTTGCATGAGCGTTCTTGTGGACTTTGTTACTTCAGGTGATCTATTGCTCTTCGTTTGATACCATTCCTAAAAGAAGAGGAGTGTTGTTAGCTTAAGACCAAGATTTTTCTTCTTTTGTTCTTTATACATTACCTCTGAAAGAAGAGAGGTAGATGTTGTTATACCACCCTCATGTGTTATTTTTTACTTAATTATATATCCAGCACGTAAGTATTGATAGGGAACCTCCCCTTGATGAGAGGAGAGATTTACATCATTTAAATTTGGTAAACCCATATTTTTCATGGTGTAAATCTCCCTATGATGTGGTTGATATACCCATTTTTTCATTAGTTAGTTGATGACAAAATATTCACCCAACAGTTTTTTGGCGACTTCGCTCGAGACTCGAATGTGCAGTCTAAAACCTCAAGTTTCAGATTGAAGCAGTCCCTACCCTTATCCATTACATAGTCTGGCGACTCCATTTTACGTCTTATCCATTATCATTATAGCCTTACCATCTCCCTCCATCTTTGTTACATTATCTGGTCTGCAAAACTAGAGTTGCTGGGAAGAATGTGCATTTTGAAGCCTCAAGTTTCAACTTGAAGTAGTTTCGGTCCCTTTTTCATTTTAAAATCTGGCAACTCCACACTACACCAAAAATTAGAGATCTAAGGGTGTTGTTGACCCTGTGTTTGAGTTGGTGCAATAGATTAATTTTGATTTGTTTCCTCCATCAGCTTCTTTTCAATGGTCTAGGAGTTTTCCTTCTAGCCTTGTCAGGTCACCAACACAAGGAAGAACTTCTTTTCCCACTGTTAATTGCTGCCTACCTATAAACACTCCACCAAGGTTTGTTATCCCACCTTTTAATCCTCTTATCATAATGGCTCAAGGCCTGTGGGGTATTTCTTCGGCCCTCTTAACTTGACCCCACCTCTGCTTGAACTACCTCGTAGTTCTAGGAAAAAAATTCCTAAATTTTTTGGTGATGAGAAGGTTCATCCTGACGAACATATTGCCGCTTTCTCCATAGCATGTGGTGTAATTGGGGTCAAATTTGAAGATGTAGCAGTGAGACTTTTTGTGGAAACTTTACAAGGAGTTGTCATGGATTGGTTTTATCACCTGTAGGCTGGATCAGTAACAAGTTGGGATACGCTCAAGTCTAAATTTGAAGCTAGATTTAAACCCACTGAGGATGTGCATGCTTTGTTGGTGCAGCTGACACAATTGAAGAAAGAATCCCAGGAGCCCATGAGGGATTTCATAGCTAAATTCAACAAGTTGAGGAACTGAATTTCGACTGTGGCTCAGCCCATGAAAGAAAATCTCAAATTCTTTTTCATCAACTCACAGCTTCTTGAAGTAAGTTTCCTATTGAGATGAGCTAGCCCTATGGACCTAGCCTTGGCTCAAGGTTTGGCTACCAAGATTGAAGATGATTTTATCTTGGCAGGTAAGATTAGGAAAGATTCTAGTAAAAATAAATTCCCTTCATCTGCTAAAAGCTCTTCCACGGGCACTACAAACTCTATGGTGTAAAAATTAACAGATGAACTGATAGCTTTGAAAAGACAAATAGCTCAAGGTACATCTGCTCCTACCTATCAAGATGCACCCAGGAGAACATTCCAGAATCAGCAATATCAGAGTAATGTAACCCAGAACCAAGGGCAATCCAACCGTATAGCTCCTGCTCCAGGGAGGTTAGCCATTGAAGCAGCGCCTGCCAATTCAGCAGTCAGATACCTAGAAGCTGAGTAAGACAACTCTTTTCAACCACAGATGGACCAACAAGAAATGTTGACCTCTTTGACGAACAGAAAGAGGAATTAGCTAGCGACTCCAATATCAGTTTCCTAGATTACCAAGACGAAGCTGGGAGTAAAGGGGAAGATTCAGAGGGAGATTACGCTATTTTTACCAGATTTCAAAATCAGTCAGCTTCACAAACTGATAAAAGAAAGGTAGATGAAGATCCCCGGCTAGTAGTTTCCATTGCCAAATGCGGGACTCCATTGCCTCCGCAATCAAAAGATCAGGTAACCCATAAAAAAGTGAGTACTCCCAATCACCTAATATCCTCTGTTTCTGCTACTTAGACTAGTGCCATACCCATTAAAACCCTTGATGATGGACTTTCTTCCTCTATCGCAAGTTCTTTCCAATTATTTGATATAATTGACCATGCTAGAAAGACTAAAATTCAAATGATAGAGGTCGAATATTTAAGAGTTAACCTAGAATAGTTTGATAGGTTAGCAGAGTATGTGAAAAATAAAGCTATCTCTGTAGAACAAGACTCTTTAAAAGTTGTTCTTGATCTCCCTAAAGACAAACCACCCCAAAACAATCTGATTGTGACTCCTCCTATCACTCCCAGAAAAATAGAACCTTTCTATGTTTCCCTGCGTATAAATGGCTACAAATTGAGTAATTGTATTATAGACTCTGGAGCTTTAGATAATGCCATGCCTACAAAAGTGGCAGATTCTCTCGGCTTAACTTTGACCAAAACTTTTAGGAGGTGTTTTTCCATGGAAAACAAACAGGTTCCCCTCCTTGGTCAAATAAAAGATGCCCAATATGCCTTTGCGGCTTTTTCGAAAAAGCGGATTAAAATGACAGTTCTAGTAGCCGATGTTCCAGCATCTTACGGCATCCTGCTTGGGTGGAATTTCTGTAAAGATGTTGAAGGTGAGTTAAGCATGGACCTATCAGAAGCAAGGATTCTGGTTCAAGGCGTCATGAAGAAATTGCTTCCTGAAAAAGAAGCCAAGTATATAGTTACTCGTTCTGCAGCACCTGAACCTCAAATTTTATTTGAGTCTTCAGGCATGGGCACTTATTTCTTGTCCACAAACGAGATCCATGGTGCACTGGATGAAAATCCTATGGGTAGTGATTTGGATTTAGTTTCAGCTGACGCGAAGGGTGGAGTGCCCAAGAAAAATGAACACATAGAACAACCCTTTCCTCAAAATGAAAAAGCTTTTGTGAAAAAATCAATATCTAATGAAATATGGACCTTAGAGTTTGATGGAAGCTACTCTTCTACTGGGTCAGGAGCCAGAGTTGTGTTAGTATCCTCTCAAGGAGAGATTACCCATTTTTCCTACAAATTGCAATTCAACAATACTAACAACACGGCCGAATACAAAACTCTATTGCTTGGACTACAGGCTGCCAAAGAAAAGGGCATTAGAAAAATCCATGCTAAAGGAGATGCTGATTTAATAGTCTGTCAGGTGAAGAACCTCTATCAGACCAAGAATGAGAGGCTGCGCCATTATCGCAATCTAGTATGGGATCAGATTGAAAATTTTGATGCCTTCAACATCTCCACCATTTTGAGGGAATTCAATGACCGAGTAGATGCCTTGGCTATCTCTACCACCCTCCTAGTTCATCACCTTGATTTTAAGGGAGATAAATATACTATTGAGATGGTTTTCTGACCAAGTGTACCAGACAATGCTGGCCACTAGCAAGTATTTAACAATGATGATCAAATCATCGCCTTCTTAGAGCAAAAAGATAGTTTCAAACAATTGTGTTTTGAAGGTAGTGAGCCCCGGGAGTGTGGGTTAGCCCCTGAAACCCAGGTCAATATAGGTGAAGATTTCCTACAGCTCAAGGGGAATAAAATTCTCAAAGGTTTGGGTTCCCTAGAAAAGTTGTTTGATAACCATGACAAGTTTGTCAAACAACAACGAGCATATTCAAATTCTTCCCAAAATTTTGATCAAGTCAACTTGGGAACTAAGCTCGATCCTAAAATAGTAAATATTGGGAAATGCTGCACTTTTAAAGAAAGGTTTGAGCTTGCTAGTCTACTTTGCCAGTATATGGATGTGTTGGCCTATTCCTACGATGACTTGAAATCTCTCAGGCCAAATGACATTCGTCACGACATTCCCCTGAAAGCTAACTCTGCACCCTACAAGTAGAAATCTAGGCAATATAATCTAAAAATCTCAGGTACTATTTTAACTGAAATACAAAAGATGTTGGATGCCCGAATAATTTTTCCAATCCATCACTCAACATGGATTGCTAACATAGTACCCGTCAGAAAGAAAAATGGTGAGATATGAATCTGTGTGGATTTCAGAAACTTGAATCAGTTGTCCTTAAAAGATAACTACCCCCTTCCTATTATGGATCAAGTTCTATAGATGGTAACAGGTTCAAAAATGTTATCAATGCTAGACAGTTTTTTAGGGTAGAATCAGGTTGAGGTCGGAAAGACAAATCATCACAAGACAGCGTTCACCACACCTTGGGGCACATTCACTTATCAAATGATGCCTTTTGGTCTGATAAACGTGGGTGCCACTTTTCAAAGGGCAATGGATCTCGCTTTCAAAGATGAGATGGGAAAATTCATTGTAGTATACTTGGATGATCTGATGGTATTTTCAAAACATCATTTTGAGCATGTTCACCATTTGCAAAAGGTACTGGAGTGCTGCCGTCAAAATGGCATCTCGTTAAACTTAAAGAAATCTGTCTTCAAATTAACTGAAGGGAAACTTTTCGGACACATTGTGTCCCAAAAAGGCATCAAAATTGATTCAAAAAGAGTTAGGTTCATCTAGGAACTTACTCTGCCAACCAGCAAGGCTGCAATTCACTCTTTCTTTGGAAAGGTGAATTTTCTTAGGAGGTTTGTTCCTGATTTTATTGAGAAAACCCGTCATATTGTCAACATGATGAAGATCAATGCCACATTTAGGTGGACTGTCGAGGGCAAATCAACATTCAAAGAAATTAAGAAAGTAATTGCTCAGGCACCGGTCCTAGTCTGTTCGGACTATACTAAAGGTTTTAAGATATATAGTTATGCCTCCGAGCATACACTATCAGCTATCCTGGTTCAACAAAATTTAGAAGGTGCAGAATATCCTATCTCATTCATGAGTTGCCCACTCAAAAATCACGAGTTAAAATATTCTTTTATGGAGAAACATGCATACGCCATGGTCAAAGCGGTAAAGCATTTCAGGTTTTATATCTTGAATTCTCACACTAAAGTTTTTGTACCAGATACAACGGTAAAATCTATTTTGACTCAGCAAGAGTTCGGTACAAAGAGAGGTAACTAGATTACCAAAACTCAAGAATTCGATCTGGACATCAAACCAACCAAGCTTGTACGAGGAAGGGGTCTCTGCCAATTGATCACCAACAACATTCCAGATGAAGTAGAAAGTGAAGAAGAAAAAATCAAAAGCGTGCCCACGGTTCTCTTTATCGCCACTACTGATGAGTGGTATTCTAACATTGCTCATTTCCTGACATATGGCGAGTGTCTTGCTCATCTTTCTTCTAAAGAGAAATGGAATGTTAAATTGAAAGTAGTTGGTTATGTTCTGTGGGACAATGGTCTTTACAAGAGAAACCTGGACGGGGCATTTCTTCTTTGTGTTGACAAAGCTCAACAAGAAAGACTCTTAAGATCTTTCCACAATTTGGCCTGTGGAGGACATTTCTCTACACCGGTGATGGCACACAAAATTCTATGAGCAAGGTACTACTGGCCCACACTTTTTTAGGATGCCTACAAATGGGTGCGTAGGTGTGAGCTGTGTCAGCAATTTGTTGGAAAGCCTAAGCTGCCTGCTTTGCTCCTCAAGCCGATTGTGATCGAGGAACCTTTTCAGCAGTGGGGTATTAACTTCATCAGAGTAGTCAACCCATCTTCTAGTGTAGGACATGATTATGTCCTCACTGCAACAGATTACTTTACCAAGTGGGTGGAGGCCATTCCAACCAAGCACGTTACATTTGAAGTGGTATGCAGCTTTCTCAAAGAAAACATCATCTCCCAGTTTGGAGTTCCACTAAAGATTGTGACAGATAATGCGGCCTATTTTTCATCGCATGAAATTACTCAATTTTGCTTTGGTTATGGGATTACCTTATCTCACACTTTAGATTATTTCCCTCAAGGAAATGGACAAGTAGAATCAAGTAACAAGAACCTGGTTACCATTATCAGAAAGTTGGTGGATGACAATCAAAGAACATGGCACAAAGCTTTGTATGATGCTTTATGGGCCGACAAGATAACACCCAAAAGGGCTATAGGTATGTCACCCTTCCAAATTTTATATGGATTGAATGCAGAAATTCCCATCACCCTTGAACTCTTGGCACTCAGATTAACCAGAGCAATCGAAGACTCAACCTTAGAAAGCTGAGTTGACAAATAGATCATGTGTCTGACTGAGCTAAATGAACAATGAGTTATGGTGGTGGATCAGATCAAGGAACATCAAGACTAAGTGAAAACACTTTTTGATAAGAGGGCTAGAGTGCGTGAATTCCAAGTCAGAGATCAAGTCTTGCTATGGGACAAAAGGCGGGAACCGAAAGGGATGCACGGCAAATTCGACTCCTTGTGGAGGGGCCCGTTCACCATTTGACAGCTATGTGGTGAGTCCATCTTCTTGCTGGAGTACAAAGATGGAACACCATTTACACTACCTCACATTGGATAGCATCTCAAGCTTTTTAATCCTTAAAGCTCAGATGAGTTCATTTGTAAATATGTACAGTTTTATGTTGTTTGCTTTTTTTCTATTTTTCACTTGACTCCGTAGCC
Organism: Torreya grandis; assembly: GCA_037957365.1. NCBI lineage: Eukaryota > Viridiplantae > Streptophyta > Pinopsida > Cupressales > Taxaceae > Torreya > Torreya grandis. The sequence continues at coordinate 395,465 of JARHVA010008051.1, read as the reverse complement.
CAATGGCTTGGATGAAGGCATTTAGAGACTGATTTCTACTCCCACTAATCAATTCGATCAGCAAAAGTTCCCCAATAGAAGCCAGCTGTTGTTTTCAAAATTAGCTTAGCTCATTTTTGAGAACAACCCCCTACGAAACCTATCTGTTTCATTTTTTATCGCTCTAAGTTCATTTTTCGAGACAAATTTATAAATTTATTTTCATCTTGGCCTCGAAATGAGAAGTGGTTACCATCTCATCCAAGCCAAGTTTTCCTTTCCCCAGACTCTCCTTCTAGAGTTGGTCTCTTTTCATTTTCATTGCAAGGGAAACGTTTTTCGTCGCCTCTGCATTTTCCTTGTTTTTGTGCAAGGGCGGAAAATTTTGCCACCCCTGCACGTTTCCTACAAGGGCAGAAATTTTCATCGCCCTTGCACTCCAGCCTGCAAGGGCGATGATTTTCACCACCCCTGCAAAATAGATCGACTACATGCAAGGGTAGCAAAAAATGTTGCCCTTGCATGTCTCAATTTTTGTGCAAGCATTTATGGCCCCACACAGTGGGCTGTTGGGGTGGGTTTTTCACCCCATAAAATCTGATTTGAGCCTCATTCTTCTCATTACTTCCTCCTCTCCTCCTACCTCTTGCACCTGAGCGCCTCAAGCGATGTTTCGAAGCACAAATTCACAGATTCAACCCCGTGGCGCGCACGGTTTCTCAGGTAGGGTTCATTTTTAAGTTTATTTCCTATTTTATTTTGTTTTAGCTTAGTTCTTTTAGTTGTTTTTTTCTTTGTTTTTATTTTTATTTTTTCTTTCTTCTCCTTCCTACTGCGACTTTCTACCAGGACCTCACACGGGCGATAGATTTTGCCACCCGCATCCTTAATAGTTTTCTTCCACCCGTCCCTCCTCCTTCATTGCGGGCTCTTCCTTTTTCCCCTGCCCGCGATTTTCTCTCCTCATGAGGGCAGTGAAAATCACTACCCTTCCACGTTTTCCTACTGCCAAGTACAGGGGTGGAAAAAATCAACGTCCCTACATGTTTTTGCAACTGTAGTACAAGGGCGGCAATTTTTGCCACCCTTGTTTTTCCTCTCCTTACCTACGAGGGTGGAAAAAATCATCGCCCTTGCATCCTTGTTGCGAGGGTGGCAAAAATTGCTGCCCCTGCATCCTTGTTGCGAGGGCGGTGAAAATTGCCACCCCTACATCTTTGTTGCGAGGGTGACGAAAATCGTCGCCCCTATTTTTCTTCCAATTTTATGCAAGGGCGGTGATTTTCGCTACCCCTGCATTTTTTTTCTTTATTTTCGGTTAACTCCCAAAAAAAATTTGAGTTATCCCTTTCACACTTTTTCTTCCTCATTTTTTGCTCCTTTGTTAGGCCTGGCCTATTTAAGTGACCTCCAGTAACCCATGTCACTTAAATTGTGCTCTCCTTCTCTTGCTCACTCTCCTCTCATCTATGATCATGGCTGCAGCACCTTCAACGAACTCTTGCACATCTGCTCCCATTCAGTCAAGATTGTTCTCAATGATGGAAGTGTATCCCTTAAAGGTGAAAAGTATGAAATACAAGTACCAGGGTGTCTTCTTGCCTACGTCAGTCTCCTCAAATGTCGACAACATTTGAGACACCGAGATCGGCCACGTGGACATGGCTGAATTCTTGGTGCGAACCAAGGCAACAAATCCCAGTACTGGGATAAAAAGAATTGTTAAGAGAAACATCCACCTGGTAGCCACCTTCCCGATAGTGGTGCATCATGCCAAGTTTGTCCTCCAGTGCACTTGTTCTTACAACAAAGAGACTAGATTAGTTTTAGATGCCAGTGGCAGTATGATAATTTGATTGGATCCCAATTTTATCGACAAGGTTTTCTTGTGCCCTCCAGCCACCGAAGTAACCCAAATCGACTTTATGGATGCACAAAAAGAATATGACAAAGACCCTAAAAGAGTAAAGAAAGTAATTAATTATAAGTGGCTAAAGACCCCAAGGATCAGCCTCTCCAGATGGCCGAAGAGCTTCCCAAGAAGTGATTGCATCGAAGAAGTTGGTGACCTGATCACCCTTCTCAGCAGAGTACGGGGCCTCCTGTCCTCTTCAAAATTCCATGAATGGATGTATCCATTCATTAAGATCATCCTCCAGGGTAAGAAAACTATCTTTTGAGGGGAACAAATCAGCAACGCCATCCACGAACAACTGACTAGGGTACAGACCTCCTTCAAATTCTACATGACTTCATACCTGGTCTACATAGCTGCTGCAATGCGATCTTTCCCAGGTTTGACAATAGAGGGAGATAGAAAGACCACCCCGATCTACTCATATTATCCACAGCTAACACTTCAGGGGTTAACACGTCATTTTAGATGAGTAAATGATGCATTCTTCACTGTATTTTTGTGTCTCTTCAATCCTCAGCTGGAGTAGAAGAGAATATCAGACAAGACCTGGGCGATAGTGAACGGTTATGGCTGTATGTTCCTCTAGTTCCCTACTTTTTGTTATCTTTGGGTTGGTTTTTACCAAGGCTACCCTTATATGCTCCCCAGGTTCCCTTCAGATAGATTAGTTTTAATAGAATTGTGTCGATAACTAGTTGTCGTGCATACTAAATAGATGGAACTGAAGAGACCTAGTTTCAAATTTCTGATCCAGATTGGCAGGTTGTTAGTTGCTACATCAACCAAAGCCAGGGTCATAGAAATAGAAATGCAGATGGTTACCATCAAACTATTTAAGAGATGGGAGAAATTTGACTACAGGGGAGTCAAAGAGAAGATCAGAAGGAAAACTCAGTTCTACGAGCCCATGATTGAGGATATATGGGTGGACCTGAGGACAGCCGACGAGATAAGAAAGATGGACTATTGTCATCTAACACTGGAGTAGATAGAATACCTTGGGCTTGCAGAGATCCCTTCAGGTTTAATTAATGATGGGAATATCATAAACAGTAGGTATCTGGCAGAAAAGGTCGCTAGTTCCCCTCTCCCTCCAATTCACTGGTCTCAGAAGGAACTGACTTCTCTGAGAAAAAGATTTGAACCAATATTGGCTAACACCAATGATTGGTTAGCAGCCAAAGGGATCACCCTGAAAGAATTCATTATAGGATAAGAGGCTGAATACCAAGTAGAATTGAAGAGGAAGGTAGATAACCGAACAAAAAACAAAAGTGACGTTCCTTCTCCTTCTAGGCCTCACAAGCCTAGGATCATTTTTGTGTCCAAAAAGCCTAAGCTTGCACAAGAGCCTAAAATAGCAGCTGAAGGAACCAAAGATCAAAGCGAGGCATAGGCAGCTCATCCCATGGAGACAGGGGATCAACTTTCAGAACAACTAGGTGTTGGGTTTCCACTCTCACCGAGACAAGCACAGCCAATTAAGAGCACCTCTCCTTCTCCCCCTCAATCTCTTATGGTGCCCATTTTTCCTATCTCCCCAATTAGTGTTCCCTCTTCCAGAGTTGCTTCTCCTTCCAGGGTTGTATTTGGTGATCCTCAGGGCCCTTTCGAAGGTTCCCCTCACTCTTTTGGGTCCATTTCGAGTCTATCATCTTCATCTTTCAACTTGCCACCGAGCCCTACACCTGAGCCAGAATCAGTAGTTAATACCATTTCATCAGTTACTCCGACTGCAACTACTGTCACCATGAGTAGTGTCAAAGCTGCTATAGTGACACTGGCAGAGGCAACTATTATTACAACAGGTACTTCTCTCCTGCCTTGGATGTCTACTTTCACGCCGAAGAGGAAGAAAATGGCCATCTCCCCAGATGAATTCGATTTTGGCAAGATAGTGCTGGCAAAAGAAAAGGCTCCTAAGAGGCCAAAAATCCTCTCCAAGCTGGTCGAAGAAAAGGGGCAAAAATTTCTAGAAATTGCTAAGCCTCCTTAGGATGCAACCCTTGAGGGTTTTGAAATGAGCAGCTATTCCATCTCTCGTGTTGAACTTGGCAAAGTTACTCACGAAGGTGCGAAGAGCGATCTTCAGTTAGTAATGGACATTATGGTCCAAAAATTTGACAAAGAAAAGGAGATGAAAGACTATTATAAAGCCAAGGTAGAGCAATTAACAGCAGTGATCAGAAGGTTCACTATTCTGCCTGAATCAGTGACTCCAGAGGCCTTTTTCGTGGATGATCCAGTCATTCAAAAAGATGAGAAGACCTATTTAAAGGGAAAAGTCATGGAAGACTATGTTGAAAGAATGCGCAATCAAGGACTCTATTTGTTGTCAAAATTTGCAGAAAGAACAGGTAAAATAAAGAAGTTGAAAGCTTAGGTAGATGATTTTGTCTCTCTTATTTCTCAGGAAATTGACAGCTTAGAGAAAGATCTCGGCAAATGGAAGGAAATGAAGGATCTCAAGAAGAGTACCCTGATATTTATCGACATCATCCCTAACAAAGACTCCTACATTGAAATCAAGGATTCAATGGTCTTCAGAATCCAAGTACTCAAAGACTTAATTGATGATCTCAAAGCTTTCAAGGAAGCTAGTGAAAAGAGTGACCTAAGCCTGCTGAACAAGTTAGAAGAGTTGACATGCAACTTGACCTCCAAAGATCATCAGTTCCTTCCGACAGAGGAAATGATTCAGAATTTCAAAGAGATGATCCTGAAAGATTTTGAAGAAGCATCTTTCTCAATGACTTCGGTGGACAGCATTCTGGATGCTCAGTTAACTTTGGAGAATTTGAAATCCAGGTTAACTGGCCACTCTAAAGCCATCACAGCATTGAAAGATGCACTGATCAGAGCAAGAGTCATCTTCAAGAACACAGTTGTGCTAGATGGCATAGGAATTCAGGCATTGATCGCCATGTACGATGCTCACTTAAAGAAGTCTGGCAGCAAGAATTGACTCTCTTCTTTCTTCTTCTATCTTTATGCACTTCTGTTTTGTGCAGAATGCATGCAATTTTGCAATATGTAATTACATGTAAATATTTCAAAAAAATATCTAAAAGTCAAAGATGAGTCATCTTTGACCAAGATATTTTATATATTTTATTATTTTCTATTTTTGAGGATTTTCTCCCTATATATAGTGGAGACCTCATTTGTAAATGATCTTGAAAAAATTAATAGCAAACACTGCTGAAAGTGAAGCAACTTTTGAGACTTTGTGCTCAAACTTGTAAATCATATTTTGATTGAATAAATGAGAAGCAGGTTTATTTCAGACTTTGTTTTGAAATTATATGTGTTATTTAGGAAATAGTTCTTATGTCTTTTTTCTGGTAATATCTTGTTTATCTGATTTAATAAGCAAGTGGGTGTGTTTATATTATCTAAGGGCGTTTCTAGAAGGTAGAGGATAGACTTTGTGCTGCTTTTATCTTTGAGATTCTGTTATCCTTTGTAGTTTCAGGTGAAGACTTTGTGCTTCACTTTACTCTACGGTTGTACTTATTCTGAATCGGTGAAAGAAGCTACGGAAGTCTTTGTGCTTGTGTGAGCGTTCTTGTGGACTTTGTTACTTCAGGTGATCTCTTGCTCTTCGTTTGATACCATTCCTGAAAGAAGAGGAGTGTTGTTAGCTTAAGACCAAGATTTTTCCTCTTTTGTTCTTTATACATTACCTCTAAAAGAAGCGAGGTAGATGCTGTTATACCACCCTCATGTGTTATTTTCTGCTTAATTATATATCCAGCACGTAAGTATTGATAGGGAACCTCCCTTTGATGAGAGGAGAGATTTACTTCGTTCAGATCTGGTAAACCCATAATTTTTGTGGTGTAAATATCCCTATGCGGTGGCTGATATATCCATTTTGTCATCAGTTAGTTGACGACAAAATATTCACCCAACAATAAGTCCCTTTTCAAGTGTGAAGAGCCAAATATTCTTGATTGTAAATTGATAGTGTTTGATTATAATAATTGGTCATGTAACAATAATGTATTTGACATATTTTGACATATTTAGTGATGTATAATGGACATTTTGATTACCATTATGTCATTTATGATATATTAATGTATTTTTTTTAGTATTTTGTTTGATAAAATTGATTTTATGCTTTAGTTATGTGAGCCAAACTTTTTCTATGTGTGCAGGCCTAATGGCATGGATCAAGGAGTGATTTTGTCTAAAAGGTGATATGGATATATATGGAAGTTATATAGGGTATAATTTATTTATATTTAAATTTTTTGATGTTTTTTTAGAGGCTAAAAATGTTTCAAGGGATCTAAGTGAAACGTGTGCTTAGAGTAGACCTAATTGCATTAGGTCTCCCTAAGGCATAATGGAGTTTTTGATCTAAAGAAGTATTGGCCGACCTGTATGATGATTTTTTATTATTTTAAATGTGTGTAATGACCCATTAAAATGTTACAAAAGTGTTTTAAGTTTCTTGATCTACCAATATGGGTGAGATCTAGTGTTTGGTATAAATACAAGGCAAAATAGGCCTATTTGGGCTAGTTAAGGGATATGTGAACATAAGTAAATAAAAGAGCTATTTGAGGAGTAGAGGTAGGTCATGTAGATCATAAATAAGGATAAAAGGATAAATTATGATTATATAATAGAGATTTTTTAGATGGATAACCAGGTTAATTAATCTAATAATCCTAGAAGAGGCATGTTGAGCTAGTAAGCCTAGAAAGCTATTTGAGAGGGGTATAAGGTCAAGGAGAGATGAGTGAGTTAATTTTATGTTGATATACAATCAGATATTCATAAAATATGTATTTAGGTGTATTATATAGATTTTAAATCAAATAAAGAACATATAGGAGCTGAAAAAGAGGTCACCATCTTTTGGTTGAGTAATAAGGTGTCTTGAGGTGATCGAGCTTATCTTGGCTGAGTTGGTGCTTGGTCAACAGCGAGTTGGATATGCCTTATAGGTTGGATCTTTAATAATTGTCTTTAAGTTGTTTTTTTTGGTTCTAAGTCACTATGGGGTTGGATCCTCCTTGTATTTTGGTGCTTGTTAAAGACTAGTTGAGTGGGTGCTTGACTAGGTAGTGGTTGGAGCTCCTTGTGGGATTGGTGCCTCACTAAACATTAAACCATTGATTATAGGATATTATTCCAAGTGGTTTTTTAGTGGATCTTATCCAAAAATTGTTTTTCCCACATATCTCTTGTTTTCATGTGTTGATATCTTAATTTTTGTCTATGTGATTGCTTCTCTATGCATTACTTACTTGATTGGTTTGAAAGTCTACTGAATTATATATAAAATTGAAAGTAAAGTTTTTACACTGATTTAGCCCCACTTATTGGTTGTGATTTCAAAAAAAATTATCAGATTAGGTCCTTTGGATGAGGCTTAATAGATTAAAGGTGATCCTAAAAGCATAAGATGGCTAAGAAGCTAAAGAAAGAGAATCAAGAATTGAAATCAATGGTCAAAGGTATTAAAGATAAGTTTAGTATCTTTGATAAAAGGAGTAATTTTAGTTTCAAGGGTTATTAACATGATATGATCATCAAGAATCTTAAATAATAGGCCAAGTCCTTTATGGAGCATGAAGGAGAGATGAGTCATTTTCAAACTAAGATTGAGGAAATGGTTGAAGCAGTCAAAGAAGATAGAAAGATCATCAAGGATCTCAAGAGTCAAATAAATGTAAAGACAAGTCTAAGTTCAAAATATTAATAATGTTCTAAGTTGAAATCTGAGTTGAGTTTTTTGAAGGTAGAGATTGAACAAACCAATGTCAAGCTGAAGTCTTGTGAAGATTACAAAATAGCCTCAAGGAAAAAGTTGTCATGGGATCATGGAAGAAGGAAAAATAAGATAAAATGTAATTTTAGTAGTAATATTTGGTACAATTTTCCTAAGACTATTCATATTTATAAATTTTTTTCAAGTAGGTTCTCAAGTCATGATAAGAGATATAGAGCTTCTAGACTAAATGAGAAAGGTCAAACATGGGTATGGAGACCTAAGATAGTTAAGTCAAATCAAACTGGGCCCAAGAGTGGTTATTTATTACTTGTTTTAGTAGATAAATAATCAAATAATAATATATTTTTAAGAGTTGATAAGATAAACAACATCATGGATGTTGAGGATAGTGAGCCAAAGAAGGTTGACAAGTCCAAAAAAATTATAAATGAAAGCAATCAATTTCATAAGTGCAAGATGATCAAGGAGGTAAGAGAGGATATGTGGTAATACTTCAATTACAATTTGTTCTAACCAATATGGAATGGGGTGTCTCTATGTAACCTTCATAGAGGCATTCATCATGCAAAGAAGTGAGTGGTGGCTAGTCAAGGGCCTAATGAGCAGAATATGTTGATGAGACATATTGATGATATGAGGTATATTTGAGACTTCATGTGGGATAAATTTATGAACATATATCCTTTTTATTGGTATTATAGTTTATCATATATTTATTTATATATTCAAGAGGTTTGTAGGTCTACAAGAGTGCCTAGGTAGCATGTGTGAGATACTTCAAAAGTTTTAAGAAGTTTATTTATTGTGGCTAGATGAAAAATAAGTGGTTACAAGTATGTGGAGTTATTTGTGGAAATATTTGAGCATATAATGATGTGGTTTTATATGAGATTGAATTTAAAAGTACATTTACAGAGGCAAGAAGATTAGTTTTTAGGCTTAGTCCTTACATGAGAGACCTAGTGTGAAGGCACAGGCTTGGTACCTTATTAAGATGAGCAGTAAGAGACTTGTGTGAATAATTTTTGCATCATGTAATACTGGTATGATGTAATTTTAAATTTGAATTATTTTTTTATAATAATATAATAAGTTTCAAAGTGTGATCCAAGTCCAAGTATAACTGGCAGTCCTAGGCCTAGTGTGTAAAGAGACCTAGTGAGGCCTAGTAAGGTGTCAAGTTGAGTTCCTAAGGTAACTAGAGATCATGTAAGATTTTATATAGTTATAATATGTTTATTAAATAATTCTCATGAAATTTTAGGTCTTTATTTTAAGGATAAATCAAGAAAACAAGTTTGAAGGTCTCCTATGTATGTAAAATGAAGGTTTCAAAGCCTGATAAGGTTTTACCTATGTTCATAAGCACGTATGATAGTTGCATGGTGTCCTATGATATTGGTTAGATATGTAAAATTGTCTTAATATATTGGGTAGATATTTTTAAAAAAAATATAAATGTTTTCCAATCATTAGGAGGTGGTTTCAAGGATAGAGCTGGATGAACAAATCTACGAAAGAAAACTGGTCTAAAACCCTTTGAAAACCCTCACAGTGACTCAATTGGAAAGATATTATTGGAAAGTCCCTAAAATTATTTTTTAATGATATTATTATTTTTTTAACATGTAATATGACTCCTACAGGCATCTCCAAGTGGTAGTGGTCTATCAGGGAAGTGAGTGGAAGCTACATAAAAAACCTTATTTTTGAAGAATTTGATATAATAACAAGGGTTGACTGAGTTAATACATGAAAATGGATATATGTTGAATGTAAATAAATTTTTTTTAAATTGGTTTATTTTTTAAATTTATATCATTTGTGACAACTATTTTGGTCACTCAAGTTGACATATCAATAGACTATTAGTTAAAAGTGGTAGATAGGGACATTTTGTAGAGTTGTATAGAGTTCTTAGTCACTCAATGTGAGTGTTAAAAGTGTTTGGAGATGTTATTAAGGTAATATATATTATATATATCCTTTATATATGATCATATTTGTCTTATATTTGAATATCAAACTCAATTTTTGAAAAATATAGGTATGAGGGTTTCAAGTTATTTTGTGACTACAAAACCTAGGTGTGCTTTCATGAAGCAAATGACTCTATCATGACCTATGGAATTAATTATGTGTTAGAGGGATTGAGTGTATATTTTAATTTATTATATATCATGATTTAAATGTATGTTTTATATCAAGGCTTTGATATGATCAAAAGTTTTTTACTGTGCTTTGATAGTATTTAACCATTATATACTGCTTCAAGAGTGAGTTTAAGCCCTTATGCATATGGTTGTGATGTTTAATGCATATTATTATGTTTTTTAGGTCATTTAGGTTCTATAAATTTGATTCATTCATCATATTTAATCTCTTTTAGTATGTATTTGCCTCAAGGGTTCAAGGCAATTTTCTATGTGTGCAAAAACCTAATATGATTGTATGTTAACCAAGAAGGTGCCTTATAGTGGTATAAGCCATGATGGTTTGTGATTCTTGAAGGAAATTTTTTTAATGATATGAGGAGTATATTAATTTATTCTTACCTATATGAGGTGGTATTGTTGTCCAGAGAAGTCAGTGTTGAGTGAGGAGTGGATCTATTTGAATTAGGTCTCCATGAGACCTATTGTTGGTATGAGGCCTAATGAAACATTTAAGGTATGATATTATTGTGTAATATGTTGTATTCATTATATTTTTGGTTTCAAATAAATTTATCTAGATGAAACATGGAGTTAAGGGGAATTAACTCAAGTCTCTTGAGAAGATTAAATACCAGTATGTATGATCTAAGGGTAAGCAAGAGATTGTGAAAGGTCAACTTGTATATGAAGGACTTTGAGAAGGTCAAATTAGTTTGGATGTTGGTTCAAGAGGTTGATAATTCAAAGATAATCATAAGTAGATAAAGGTAATAATGGTGATAGGGAGAGCCTATTTCCATAAAACATTTCCATAGTGTTAATAAGGTACCCTACAAATTTGGTGACTTGAAGTGTTTACTAGATCAAGATATAATCCTTCAAATTTACTATAATATACTATGACGTGTTAGAGACCATCGAGTTTAAGCCTAAGGAAATAGATATTAAAATTCAAAAATATGAATGTTGGATTTCAAATGATTATATATGCATAAGAGACCAATGAGAAAAGAAATGCTTGTATAAGGTAGGATATTGGTTAGATCAAGTTGGTGTAAGATAAAAAAAATTATTAGTCTCCATGAAAATCATCCTTTATGTGGTGGCATGTCCAAACTATTTGTATAAGTGCATTTATTGTAGGACAAAGTCAAAGGTTTTGACTGTGGTAAAAACTAGAAAAAAATAGTGAGCAAATAAATGCATGTATAGTCACAAATATTGTGAATTTTTGCATTGTATAACAATAAAAAATTTATTGTACTGATTTATTAACAACATCAAAGTGTAATTTATTTATTTCAATCTATACAAGTGAACTTATTGCTTGTCAAAGTTGATTGTGTTTTTGTAGTTTAAGGCAAAACAGAGTGAGATTTTTGAAAAAGTGTTTATGAGTGTTTTAAGCCTGATAGAAGGTGACTAATGGATTTTATTATTACCATAAGGTAATAAATTTTATTTCCATTTATGGATTGTGGATTTAAATTTTTTTTATCGATTTCATAAGTCACATTCTTCATGACTATGTTTTAAGGTAGAATGATGGTTTTGAGTAAGTTTGATAGAATTGTGAGTTAGAGGATATCTAAACCTATATGATTCATATAATGTATATTATTATTTTTTTAGGACCTAAATTATTTATAAATTCTTGATATAATGTTGAGATTAATGTTAAGAATGTGAAACATGAAATCCAAAATGGCATATATGGTTGTGTATGCACTTTGAAAGAGAGAGTTAATAAATTGGTTTATAAGACAAGTGGTTGACACCATAAAAAGTGATATATCTATTTTAATAGTTTATATAGGTTACATAAAAACTATTCATGTGAAATATAATTCATTTAAGTTTTCCTACATGAGCGAAAGTCAACATGTTTCAAGACTATGTTTTCAAGGTCTTTGATAGTTTTCTGTGTGTTAGTGAGAAATATGTTTCTAAGTTATGTTTCCTAATATGGAAGTGTAAAAATCATGATATGTTGTTATATATATTATATATTATCTAAATCATTAATTTTTAGTGTCTAAAAGTGCATATTCAGGTGTTTTGTAATCAAATGTTCTTGACTATGTTTTGGAGCACAAAAGCAGTTCTAAGTAGTCATCTCACAAAGGTGAGTTTGAGGTGTTTTTGAAAGTTAATAAGAATATATTTATATTAATATGTTATTTATGTCTTAAATTCTCATTTTAATTTTTTTATCTTCATTATAAATCTCTTTTCAAGTGTGAAGAGTCAAATATTCTTGATTGTACATTGGCAGTGTTTGACAATTTTGAGTGGTCATGTTGCAAGAATGTATTTGAGGTATTTTGACCCATTTGGTGATGTAATATTTACATTATTGTGATAATTATGTAATTTATGATCTATTAATGTATTATTTTTCAGTATTATATTTGGTAAAATTGATTGTATGCTTTAATTGTGTGAGGCAGACTTTTTCTATGTGTGTAGGCCTAATGGCATGGATCAAGGAGTGAATTTGTATAGCAGGTGGTATGTATCTATATGGAAGTTATATATGGTGTAATTTAGTTATATTTTAAGTTTTTTAAGCATTTTTGACTTCTAAAAATGTTCCAATGGGTCCAAGTGAAATGTGTGCTTAGAGTAGACCTAATTGCATTAGATCTTCCTAAGGCCTAATGGAATTTTTGGTCTAAAGAAGTATTGGCCAACATATATGATTATTTTTTCTTATTTTAAACGTTTTTAATGACCCATTATAATGGTAAACCAAGTTTGGTAAGGTTATTTTCTGACCAATATGGGTGAGAACTAGTGTTTGGTATAAATACAAGGCAAAATGGGCCTATTTGGGCTAATTAAGGGATATGTGAACATAAGTAAATAAAATAGCTCTTTCAGGAGAAGAGGTAGGTCATGTAGATCATAAATAAGGAGAATATTGTAAATAATTATTATCTAATAGAGAATTTTTAGGTGGATAACCAGGTCAATTGACCTAATGAGCCTAAAAGAGGCATGTTGAGCTAGTAAGCCTAGAAGGCTATTTTGGAGGGGTAGCAGGTCAAGGAGAGTTGAGTGAGTTGATTGAATGTTTGGAGATCATCATATATTCATAAAATATGAATTTTAGGTGTATGAAATATATTTAAAATCAAATAAATAATATATAAGAGCTGAAGAATAGGTCACCATCTGTTAGTTGAGTAATAAGGTGTCTTGAGGTGATCAAGCTTGTCATGGATGAGTTGGTGCTTGGTCAAGAGGGAGTTGGATCTAACTTGTAGGTTGTATCTTTAAAAATTTTCCTTTAAGTTTCTAGGTTTGTTCCAATTCATTATGGGTTTGAAGCCTCCTTGTAATTTGGTGCTTGTTAAACATTAGTTGAGTAGGTGCTTAACTAGGTAGGGTTGGAGCTCCTTGTGGGGTTGGTGTTGCACTAAATGTCAATCCATTTCTTATAGCATGATATTCATAGTGGTGTTTCAGTGGGATTTATCCCACATGAGGGTTTCCCACATATATCTTGTGTTCATGTGTTGATATCTTTCTTCTTGTCTATGTTATTGCTTCTCTATGCATTGCTTGCTTACTAGATTGGTTTGAAAGTCTATTGAATGATCTATGGAATTGAAATTAAATTTTTTACACTGATTTACCCCCCTTAGTGGTTTTTATTCCTATAGTCTCTAGGTAAATATGTCAAATTTACTATGTATCAAAAGCCTTTTTGAATAGGTGTACATTGTTAGGAGCTATGAGAAGGTGTCATTATTGGTTTAATCCCATAAGGCCAAGATAAATAAAGATTATTCAACACACTTTCAATATAAATCCAATAATTATTAAATTTAAATTAAAACATCTAAGTCTTTTGAAATCAATCAAAAAGCATGATGTCTTAGTGAAAGAAATTCATTTTAAAGAAACTTTCATTTATTTTGAATAAGTCGACTAAGGAAAAAGATAAGTAAAATTGAACTTTTAGTTTATTTAGATCAAATTAAAATAAACATGGACTAAATTCATAAAGGAAAGAAGAAAAAAACTCTAAAATAGTTAAGTGATTTTCATAAACTTAAGGTAAAATGGTCTAAAAGGAAGCAATGAAATGTGTTTCAAAACCCTAGGTATGAAGATAGACCAAGACTTAATAAAATTAGGTAAATTCATTTTTTTAACTTACTTCAACCTAGATGTGATTTTTAGGCCAAGTATTGAATATTATTTTTAATTATTCAGTCTTAGCTAAAATAGTGAAGCTCATTTTGATTTAAATCTTCACATCTAGTAAAGTATGCATTTCCAAGAAGTCTAATTTAACAAGTAATCACCAAAACTCCTTAAGATATAAGACCCAACTCCAAAGTAAAAATAGAATGCCTGATTTCAATTTTAAAATGGGTTTTGTTATGCAATAAAAAACAATAGGTAAATATATTTGTTCATAATAAACACAACATTTTGTGGGAAAATAAGTTTAGTATGAAGATCATCTCACAAAGGTTATATATACAAGGAAAATTAAAATGGACCTACCTTCTCATAATGTGTTCCCCATTTCTTAGGACCCCTTATAGATTTATTGGTCTGCTATGAATATTGGGTACTTATGTGAGAAAGTAGGTAACATTAGAGAGAATTTTTGAATCTCCTATCCTAGTCAACTAGCCTACTGCACCCCAATGGACCTCATCTCTATCATGAGGCTAGCTATGTATTTTGAGCTTCGAATAGAAATAGATGTGTTAATATATGAATCATCACTGTGATTTTGACTTTTGAATGGTTATTTTTGCCTTCTATATTTCCCTTTTGTTTAAAATGATCCACCTTTTAACTTTTTATGACTTTTTCAATTCTTCCTCCATATGGATTTAGAATAACCAAACATTAGTGATAAAAGTGACAAACACAAATAAGTTGAAGGCTTTATTTATAGGATACATAATACCTATAAATTTTGTCATATAACTAAATAATTAGGCTTGCCTATAAACCAATATGTGATATTAATACTAAATATATGGGTGCTTAGTATGAAGTAAAAATGAGAAAAAATAGAGATCAAAGAGATATGTGGATATAGTGACACAATGAGAAATATACTTATTAACTGATCATATGGTAAAAATAATATGTTAAATGGGTGTGAATTTAGAACCATGTCATAATAATAACTATCTTGATTTTAGAGAAATTGACATAACAAACATAAAAGATAAGTCCACCTAAAGAGAATAAAGGATAAATAAATGATAATGAATTTAACCAGGAAACATGAAATTAATCTACGAAAAAGCAATTAATCTATGAAGATGAAATTAACCCATAAGACATTTTTAAATGATAAGTGAGATGTAAGATCTATATATTCTCATAAATAAAATCCAAATCATGTAGTAATGTAATGAAAATGTGATAAAATGCCATGAATTTTCACAAATATTGATAGATCTCATGGAAAGTATCATTCATAACATTTGATACATCCTTCTATAGCTAAATTTTGTTGTTAATCAGATTCTCATCAATCTTTGGAGAAAACATGAAAAGACTTCCCATCATATCATCTCTATAGATAATGTAGGTATGCTATAATAATGATGCTCATGAGGCATTTTTGACACAAGATACTCGATGTGAGGAATTACTGTCAAGATTTGATGGGTATCTTTAGATCTATGAGGAGATGTATGTTGTGAAGAAGGTGGAACCTTTGTCATTGAATGTCCTAGAGAATGAGGCTGATCTAGTGAAGGCATAGGATATGAAAAGTCATAAAAATGCTTTTGAAGCACTCAAAATCTATTTATATGGTGTGTAGTACATTGATTTCAAATATAATATACTTCCCCATATTTATGGATGTATTATGGTAGTAGCTTAAGAGGTGTTCAGCTCTTATTTCTATACTATGACTTTTATAAATGAAGTTATCAATGTAATATTGAAGCTATTGGTAATTGGTATAAGACTGATTATGTGTACCATGAAAGCAACAAGTACGTCTAGTAGTAGATGGTGAATTTCAGCTATTTGTAGTAGAATTAGAACCTAAGGCTTGATGTTGTTGATGTGTATAACAATCCTTGGCCCAATGACTAGTAAATTTATAGATATAACAATAAGGCTCATTTTTCCATCATGTTTGTAGAGGAAATATTAAGTAAAGGTAGTATGCCATCACCAGTAGGAGGAGAAATTAGAATAGGATCATATCTATCTTGAGATGTATCATGAGATGAACTAACAACGGGTTGACATAGTTTAATTGACATATCTTGAGGAAGTAAACTGTAAGGGCCCTAATATATAGTAAACTTTTAATGTCTTATGAAAGAATGGTCCATAAGCATACTCTGAAGAGGTTTAGTAGTAACTAAAATAGTAGTGTGTGTGTACTCCATCTTAGACTTGTGAACATCAGAAGAAGAGCTAATATCATGAACTATATAAGTATAAGGAACTATATGAAAATAAATAATGGAATGTTATAAATAAGTAAAATATCTAAGTATCTATACATTTTTGTCTTGAGTAAAGATAGCTAAAAATGGATCATCTAAGGAATACCTGTCAATGTAATCATCAGTATGAATATCAATAGTACATGCATCGACAAAATTTAGAAATTAAAGTGGTATGATGGATAGAGGTTTTAATTTTTATTATAATGACCATAATCTTAGATAATGGTTTTTGAAGAGATTGAGGTCATATAAAATGAGGTAATTGAGTAATTATGTTAGGTGATAGATTAGAAGTTTTGATTTTTAAACTGATCTAGTTTGGTTTTTCATCTTCTAAATCTATAATATTATGTGGTATGTTTTAATTAAATTCAAAATGACCATTGTATCCTCTAGTAGAATTTATAAGATAATTAAAACATTATGATTCATGAAATGAGATATTAGGTAAATGTTCAAGGGTAGGTATTTTAAAAGCATATCTTCTCAAAATTATTCAAAATTCAAAGGATTGGTATCTCCTTGAGTCTTGTATATAATGTTGGAGAGTTTCAAATTATGTCATGGTGATGTCATGGAGGTGTCCTAGTGAGTGTATGAAGTACCTTTATATTCTAAGTGACAATGACAAAGTGTGCAATGTGTTTGCCCTAGTATGCATTG
Source organism: Torreya grandis (assembly GCA_037957365.1). Classification (NCBI taxonomy): domain Eukaryota; kingdom Viridiplantae; phylum Streptophyta; class Pinopsida; order Cupressales; family Taxaceae; genus Torreya; species Torreya grandis. The sequence continues at coordinate 378,542 of JARHVA010008051.1, read as the reverse complement.
AAGGAGGTTTGATTGATCTTTAGTTTTGGCATGGTTAGAGATGTTCAGGGATGAGTATGTTGTTTTGAACATGTAAAATGGGTCTTATCAGAGTCTTATATGCTTTGAGTTCTTATGTGCATGAGTTTAATTCATCTATTAGTTCATAGTTATCATCTATACATTTTGGGTCTAGTGGTAGTAAATCTAAGTAGGAAGTTTGTTGACATCACCATTGCCACATGTGGATGAGTCAGGGAGATTTGGTCATATGGTTATGATAAAATTTGTGCCTACTTACTATGCACTAAATTTTAGGTCATGTAATGAATTGAAACATAATATATGCAAGTGCAAAGTTGGGTTCCCAGGCAGTTTGATAGTGTTTCCCATACTTAGCCAAATTTACAATATAGCAAGAAAAGTTGAGTAAGCATTTTGATGTTATTATATTTAGCACATGTGAAGATGTAAGGATAAAATGATCATATGGGTTTATTCAATTTTTTTCCTAGTTGACTTAAACTAAGTTTTATGTCATCCAATGAAGTGCATCAAAAGATAAGCATGTGCAAAGTTGGCCTTCTAGATAGTTCTTGACATAGTTGGCTCTATGGCATCAAAAGTCTGAGTGAGCAAATTAATGGAGTTATATCTCACATGTGTGAAGGTTTGAGGATATGTTTGACACATGGTTTGATTATCCTATGTGAGGAGATCATATGGTCCAAATTTTAGATCATGCATCTAAGTGCATCAAAAGTTATTGTGGTCTAAAGTTGGCCTTCTAGGTGAATAAGAAATGGTTCCTATTGACCGAATTTGACCCTACATGTCAAATTGGGACACCTATAGTAAAAATATGATTTTTAGGTGTTTGGGGGTCTAATATATTATGTCTAAAGGTGTATTATATGTTAATTGATGTCATTTAATGTTATAATAACCTTGGTCCTTAGTCTTTCTAACCCTCTTAGTCATAGGAGTCATTTTGAGGTCAAAAAAGGGGCATTTAATGACTTGTATGGATTTCTTGGGAAGTGTGAAGGTTCCAAAATGTGATGTCACATCTTATGTGTCCTCATATGTCTTAATCAACTATTGGTAATTGAAAGTGACATGTTATTCAGAAGAAAGGGAAGTTTTCTTAGGAAAAGAGAAGAATTTGGCACTTGTACAACCCATGGGGAAGTGTGTCATGTGGGTAAAGGTCAGGATATGTCTCTTTAGCTTCTTCAAGCTCAATTCCACATTTGAAATTCTTTAGAAGTGCTAATTTTGAGTTAAAATCATTCTGATCCTTTTTCACCTTAATTGGCAAGCAAAATCTGGGAGTTGATAGTACACTCAGAGACCTTCATTTACACAAAAAGAGTGCAAGGATTGAACAACAATGCTTTATGAATCATACTTTTAAAGTTGACTATGTTTTTTTGCTTATTTTTTCATGCACCCTATATGTTTTACTCCATTTTGGGCAAGTCCGTATGAACCACTTGGTGATTTTGACTCCAAAGGATGTTGTCTCTCTTATAAGATGTCCTCCATGATTTTTTTTTTTGGTTTCATTATGTTTTAGTGATCAAATCATCTCATGTTGGTATATTAGTTTCATTTGGGATGACAAGCAAGTTCAAATACACATAATAAAACATTAACAACCTTGAAATAAATAATTAAATTGGATAGGTATCTTAAACCATCAATAATGCAGATAGACCTAATAAGCAAGGTTTAGGCCTAAAGCCAAATGGGTAGTCAGCTTCCTTTCTAGCCTTGGGTAAGTCTTCTAACCAGATGGAACATGTTCATTGGGTCAAAAAATATGTGTTTGAGCTAGTTTAATGCATGGTAAAACCATAAAAGGTCATTTGTGTCTTTAAGGTATAGATAGGCTATTAGGCATAGTTAGGCATAAAATCCAAAGAGGAGGTCATTTTTAACTCTAGCCTTAAATGGTCATTCTAATGGATTAGAACATGATTTTTGGGTCATTTCAGATATGTTAAATCTCTCACTTTGTAGGGTAAACCATAAATAGTCCATTTTTGAGTTCAAAATCAACTTTAGCCTATAGGAAATGGAAGGAAGAGCTTGAATAGGTAACTTCAAATACGCATACCTCCCTTGGTAATTTTCATGAATACTCAAGGCATTTGGAGATGTTAATAGGGTACTTGAACAACCATATTATGGAAATTTTTTTGAAAATTCAAAATTAAATATTTATGAATGAACCTTAAGAGGGTAAAATAGGCCTAAACCCTTGCCAGTGACCAGTTTGGAGAAATGGAGTTAGATAGCTACTCTAATAGACTAGTTAGCTCAAGATGATGATTTTACCTTGTAGACGACTCTCTCAAGCTCCTCCCCACCCTTTTGAGTTGTATGTAATTATATGTATAGGGTAAAAAACAAGGTATTTTTTACCATTTTGTGTTTTTTAAGGTTTTAAAAAGAATCTAAGCATGAAATCAAGTTTGGGAGGATTCCATAGACTTGTTTTAACTCCCTATGGCCATTTCATGCTTTGAAAAGACTCCTAAATATGAAAAAAAATGGCTTCATCTCAGCCAATCAAAACCAATGCATGGAGAGTCATGTCTAAAATCTTTCCTCTTCATTCCAATCATTAAACATGTCCCTCATCAGTTTGGGGACATTCAAATAGGTCCAAAACATGAAAGTAGTTTTTTGAGTTAGAATGAGGAATTTCATGCCACTTTGCAAGAGTTTGATGACTTGGATGGACACTTGTGCTTCCTGACCTTGTATGGTTCATCCCACATCCTCTTTTCATGAGAAAGTAACCAATTTTCTTAGCTTGATAAGTGTCCTTGTGACCCTTGTAATTCTTTCTTCTCTTCTCTCTCTCAAGTTATATAAGAACTAGCCATTTTGGCCTTTGTAACTTATGCTCCACCTAAGTATGGTGAAGCCCTACTCATTTTCATACCATTTGATCAATAAGACTATTGATTTTTTACCTTTTCATGATTGTTCATAATGTGTTATACTTGAATTTTGGATCTAGCTTAGTGAGGAATATGGATTCCTTGGCATGTTTTGTCATAATTTCATCCTATTTATAGTTAGAAAGATTCTTCTTATAGCGAATGTGAAGTGTTCTAGGAAATTTCAAGGATTGAGTGAGTTAGTCTATTCACTAGTATCATTCAAGGCCTCTTGTTTAGTCTTCCTAGCTTTGCACATTCATCCATAACCTCATAATGTAACATTGATCTGAGAAGATGTAGATTGAAGGAGTGTATGTTTGGTTAGTACTATGTTTTCATGTGTAACATGTTTCTAGTTGTAAGTCATCATATTATTTGGTGTATCACCTCCCTTAAAATAGTTTTCTTTCAATTATCTTTCTCCCCTTTCCCCCCAAATTTTACATGTAGTAGTGATCCAAAATGGTACATCAAGAGAGCTAGCCCTATCTAGAGATTCACCTCATCCTTAGGCTACCCATAAGCCTAAAGTTGTTTCCATTGTGCCACTTGGATGAGGAGAGCTTAGGCATCTCCTCAAAGGGTGCAAATCCAAGTGATAGTAGTTCCCATACTTAGTCATTTTTACATGATGTTAAGACCAAGACCAGATGGAGATCTAATGGTTTTTGGGAGTTCATACATCTAGATATATGATGTGTAGTAAGTCAAATGGGTTAAAATACGTGATGATTAAACTGAGTAAAAATCCATCTCCTTACAAAAGGATCAATGGATCATGTTATTTCCAAGGTTTTTGGGAGCAGTGAGATGAGGAAAAGTGTTCATTATTTAATATTGAGAAAAGATAAATATCAATATTCTTCCAGGGATCAACAGTGAGTAGATGTTCATAAATTTATATATTGATGGTGATTATTATGCAAAACTATTTCAAGGCATCTAATGTTTAATACAGATAAAGATTGATCTACGTACAGGAGATTGATGGTGTGTATGTGGTCAAGATTGCATGAGATGAGGTCAACTATTCAAATTTAAATGTTTGGGTAGAGGTGCACTATGTGTTAAAGTTAGAAGAAGATAAATGGTGCATGTTTAATCTTAAGGTTTGAGGCCATGAGATGTGTTTTAAGTGACCAAATTTTAATGTGGCCATTTGAATTCAAATAATTGAATTTAACAAAGGAAATACCAGTGTCTAGTTTTTAGACCTTATATTTTGATACAAGTAGAATTTGACCATGCAATAAAAATAAAATTTGTAGAGGACTTCAAGGTTCATCCATAAATATATAATTTAATATTTTAAAGTGTGTACAATCAAATTTATGAAGGTTTAAATTTGACTATGTTTTTGATATTCATCTGTTAATAACCCAGGAATGATGTTTGACCTTGTGTTGATGTTATTTTAATGTCTCATGATGAATTATCTATTTTGGAGTGTTTTATAATACATGAGGATCATTTTTATACATTATGAAGGTTTAGATAATCATATATATTATGAACAAAGGGTTATAAGTTGACTGTGTTTTCATTCATAATGATTATGTGTATAGAATGTTGTTTGATCAAATTGTGATTAAGCAGAAGGGTATTGTGATGGTTATTAACACATAAGGGGGACCTATAGATCATGTTACATGTGTTCATGAGTTTTAAAGTGTTCTTATGTTCTTAATTTTCTTGAATAAGTGTCAAAGAGGTGAGTGGATCATCATAGGACCTAAAAGGTGACTTAGGCCTATTTGAAAGTGTGTTGTGCTTAAGTGTGACCCATGTTAAATGCCTTAAGGGTGAAGGCATGTATTTATGGCCGATAGGGAAATATTATGGAATTGATAATTCATGAATGCTCTATCAATAGTGAAACTAAATATGATGGTTTTTAGATGTATATAACACTTGTAAGAGGGGTGTGCATGTGAGAGTTATGGAGTGAAGGAGAGGTAGAGTACCCAATAGATGAGTTAAAGATCATGACAAATTGAGTACTATATATATGACTTATAGGTCATAAGTCTACTGGTATAATATTGCTCTTATAGTTTGAATATGAGCCAAGAGTTCTAGGGTGATCCAAAAGGATGTTTTGAATGCTTTGAGTGTGCAGAGTTAAAGAGAGTTGATATACTTTGTATCTCCATAAATTTGGTATACAATTAGTATTTAAGAGATGTTGTGTTTTTAGGTGTTGTTGTGGCTACTCAACATCTAGGGGGTTGTAGCCTCCTTATAAGGTGAAGCTTTCTAAAATTCTAGTTATTATGGTTGCTCAGGTAGATAGGTGTTGTATCACCTTCTAGGATTGTAGTCTTACTAAATAAGGGATAGTAATTCCTTGATTAGTTGCATTTGGTCTAAATTATTTCTTGTTATTATAAGATAGTAGTCCAATTCTAGGTTCCAGTTTGTTTTCTCCCCAAAGAGGGTTTCCCACATATGACATGTGTTATGTGCTTGATATTACATTATTTATCTTGTTCATTGCTATGAATGATGTGTATGCTTCATGAATGTTTATATTAATTGATTAAGAGTCTGAAAGGATTGAAATTAAAGTTGGATTATTTGGGACCACTGATTCACCCCCTTCCTCTCAATGATTTTACCTCTAACATATAATATTTATATAATTAAACTTAACATATTGGCATGTTAACAAGGCTATTACACTCATGAGGTGTGTCCAAGACTAAATGATTAAAATGTTATATGAAATTGGAAATCTAAATATCATGATTTTGAAATGCATTATGAGAGGGGGAACCCTGATAGGGATCCAAACATAAACTAAATGAGGAATTTGTATTATATCATATCCTTATCATGTAATTTGAGTATATTTTAAGTTACATTCAAAATATCCAACTATTTTAATAAAATCAAGGGAAGCCATGTAATTGCCTAAACCTTCATCAATTAATGCATGTTCAACTTGGATATCTCCTATTTGTATGTTAATGAATAATGGAATATCATCTAAACTAATCAATATCTCATTGGGAATCATGGAAGAGATAGGGAATTTAAGTGAAATAGAGGAATCTATTATTTCATCAATGTGGATTGCCATTTCTTCACATTTTTTAAGAATGTTTTCTTCTGATCTCAAAAAAATAGCTTCTTTCCCCATAAGTTAGGGATGAGGGATTTCATTTCAAATAAGATTTGAATTAGACAATTACAGTGATGATAATAAGTTCTCTTGAGTTATAATAAATGGATTTAAAATGGGATATGTTAAATTTAAGCTATAAGATCTCATTCATCATATCCTATTAATATTTTCTCAAATAAAAGTCCATAGTTTTACAGTAGATACTTTAAAGGTGTACTGAAAGTGCATTAGAATTATTTATGATAAGGTACTCTTGTTTTAGATTTCATTAATGTGGGTTGATTGATTTTATTTATTTATATTATGGTTGAATCATTAGTTTTTTATTATGTTTGAGATGAATAAGTACCAATAGTAAAAGGTTTTAGAATTTTTAATTTAGGCATCTTTGTTAAAAGAATGGTAGAGCTTATATCAAAAATATGTGAGGTATTATCTAATTGCATTTTTGAGTTGACACTTGTGAGTTTGTTGAATTTGTTTAAATTCATTCCCTATGCCCCAATTTTGTGAGATGGGATAGGTAAGAGCCCTAAACAATGCAAAACTTTAGGAAATTGTTATGGTTAGAGGTTATATAATGATCGATATAGGAAACTAATCTCCTCATATTATTAATGTTTAAAACATTATCATCATTTATGTTAGGATATATCAAACTTTTGACATTTTTGGTAGTCAGAGTTTGGTTATTTTTAATTTGATGGTTAGGAAGAGGATATTTCTAAATAGTTAAATAAGCATTTTCTTAGTTTAAGGCCTCATGTTTGGTTTTAGTTTCATGATCTTTATCTACTATTTAATTAGCTTTTTGGCATGTATGTATGAGTGATTCATGATATAATTTAGTTCCAAGGATATAATCCATAGCAAAGTTTTTTAGATGGTGACAAGTTTCGTGAGAATGGCCCCAACTTGCATGAAATTGATAAACTTTATGGGGATCATACTATTTGTAACAAATTTTTATTTTTATTTGTTTATAGAAGAAAGGTAAAACTAAAAGAGTGGTAGAGGTTGGTATAACTTGGATGGGTGTGTTCTCTATAATCTAGATAGTTGTAGATACTCTTTTTTGGCATGGGAAGATGACCTACAATAAGAGAGAACTAGAAAAGGGTTGGTTAGTTAAGTAGGTTGGGTGGATTGCCTAGCAAGATAAATCCAAGAAGTGTGAGCTATCTAAGAGGCTATTAATCCACCTTTTGATATAGTTTAATGTTGAAAATAAAGGTAGCATAATATAAAATTACTAGATATAAATAAATACTTTACAAATGAATGCTAGTGTTCTAACAAAGTAAAATTAAGGTAAATTCTCAAATGTTAAAGAATGGTTTAGGTCAGGTCAGGTTGTTATTTTTGGTATATGAGGAGACAAGGGCCAAGAAAATAGGGTTTGGTTTAGGTTTGGTTGGTGGTTGATGGTTTTTGGTTTTTGGTGTGAAAAGTTCACATAATGACCACCTATGGTCAGGGTGACCATCGGCAGTTAAGATGACCATCGATAGTTACCAATTGACCATTTATAAGTTATTATTGATAGGTCTGGTTCAGGTAAAGGTTGGTCTATGGATTATATTTCAAAGGGTATTACTGAAATAGGAGCAATGTGAATGAATACAGGAAAATAAATACTTAGCTCATGATGGGAAGTTGTTGTCTTATTGAAGAGTTTATAATAATTTTAGCAAAGTGTTGGCTAGTTGATTGATGAAGTTTGGAGTGATTTTAGAAGCACTTCAAGTCTATATTGTGTCTGTAGATTTTCTATAATAATGAAAACCTAAAAATAAAAATATCTTACTAGTTGGTCTTAAGAGTTGATAGTTAGAGAGATTGATTTTGAGAATGATTATTCGAGATCCATTTTTGGTCCTGCTCTCCTTATTTTATAAGCAAAATAAGAGATTTATTACTACCCAAATTTAATAGGCATATGTATTAGTATCAAACTAAATTAAATTTTAATGTGTTATCTCACACATAGATCAAGTTTGAAGGTTTGGGAGGCAAGGACCTAATCGTCAGTTGTCATCCTAATCATCAGTAGTTAGGGTAACCATTGGTAGTCAAGTGTTCAAAGGTGAAGGGTCAAGGTGGTTTTAAAAGGTTAGGTTGGGTTAAGGTTCAAAGTTGAATGGTCAAGGTTAAAGGTGGGTTAGTGAGAGAAGTTAGCCAAGGTGAGCATCCAAGGGTATTTTGATATTTGGAATTATTATGTGCGGATTTCTAGTGTCTACATTTTACCCCTTTTTGTTATAAAATTTGTATCAACAAGCTATAAAACAAAAATGGATTGAGGGTCAAAGTTTAGGTTACCTCAAGTATGGGAGGAGGTGATCTCCCTCAAATTGTGAGTATATGAGGTGAAATAAAATCAAGTTCAAGTTTGATGAGTGGTTAAGTAGATGGGAAAGTAGGTGACAAGAGTGGTAGGTGAGGTTAGGCCTTAAGGCATAAATATTCACATAAAATGTGACTAAGTGTGATATTTAAGATCTCACATAGAGTATATTTTCATAGTTAGTTAAAATAAGTTTAGTTCTAGAAGGACAAGTGATAGGGTAACTAGGCCTCAGTGTTAGGCATAGCTGATTGGGTTACTCTATAAGTCTCCTAGACAAGGTCAATGTCTCATTGGCATCCAAGGTAAGAAGTGCTCCTAAGAAATAAAAATGGTTGGTTGTACATGAGGTGGTACAAATTCAAATGTGTAACATGGCAAGGTAATCGATGTGGTCAAAAGGACCAAGGTGATGTCATCAAAAAACATGTGAATAGTTTGGGGCAAAAATGGGCAACATCAAGGTGGGCAAGGTGAATGGTATGGTAGTTGGTTGGAGAGGGTTTTCTCTAATAATTCATGGTTAGTTTGTAGATAATAGGTGCTCTCTAAAGGTTGGTTAGTGGTGTTCAAATAGGTTTACCTAATTTGATGTACCACTTAGTTTGGTTGGGTAAAAGGTTTGATGGAGAAGGGTAATCTCCAATGGAAAAATTTATGTAGAGAAAGGTAATCTCCAAATGTTAGGGTTGATGGAGAAGGTGATCTCCAATAGTTCATGGTTAAAGTAAGGTGGGTTGGTTGGTGGCATTTATATGTGTTGCCCTAATTTAGTGTACCACTTGGTTTGGTTGAAAGTTTGCAGAGAAAGTTAATCTCCAATTTTTTATGGTTACCCTAAGTATAGGGTGGAGAAGGGCAATCTCCAAAGGTTGGGTTTGGTTTGGTGGAGAAGGGTAGTCTCCAAATGAGTTCACTGATAGGTTAGCTTGATGGTTTGGTTTCAATGATTCAATATGTGGAAGACATATCTTCTTAAGTGGTCATGAAAGTATAAGGAGGATTCTAAATGCTCCAATTGATAAAAATGATGATGCCAATATGGGTGGGCTTATGAACATAAACCCATGTCATGTTTTTGCTTTGTTGTTACTTCAATGGTTAAAAAAAGGTAGTTTGATCATATGGTGTCATGTAAGCTCAAAAATCCCTTGATTTATGAAGTTTAAATGGGATGTGGATGATAGGTAGTGTATGATAGGATAACCTTCTTGTGGGGATGGCTTGCCCCTTTTGTAGGTGACCTAGGAACCATGATAGATAAGTTTATGTCATATGCTAGGTATAGACTGATCGATGTAAAAAGTCTATTAATGATATTGTGAAAGTTAATTGTGATTTTTTTGGTATTTATTAGTCTTTGATTTTGATATAGGGTCTATTATTTCTTAGTTTGATAGTTTTGGGAAGTTTATCGATGCAGGAAGCTTCAAATGATTGCTTTTGACAAAGTTGACTTAGCCATCCTTCAAAGGAGTGGTCTAAGTTTGTATTTGTTTATGTTTGATAGTTATCCTTTAAAGGAGAAATCTACATTAATTTTAATCAATTTTTATTGTATTTGAGTAGTTTTTCTTCAAGGGAGTAATCTGTATGCTATAGATGCTGACCTAATTGATAGTTTGGTATCCTAAATTGTTTATGTGTTGGTTTAGACATGGACTGTCTATATAAGCCTAAGGTTTTTATTTAGAGAGGAAAAGCCATATCACAAGGAGATTGATGATGGGTAAAAGAGGTGGTTTAAGTGACAATGACAATAAGAATCCATCCTAAAAATTTTATAAAGTACCATGAGGATCATGTCATGGCTAGAGCCATAGTATCTATGCTTAGGATTAGGCTATGTTTGTGAAAGATAATCGCATGATCTTGTTTTTAATAAATTTTCCTTAAAGTTAAGGAGATGAAGGTGATTAAAAATAAGGGATGAGCTTAAGTTAGACATAAGATGATAAGGAACTTGGTTTAACCAAAGAATAGGCATGTAAATGTAAAAACATTTGAGGAGGTTAAGGCTCTAATATGCCCCAAATTTATGCTTGAGTAAATGGTTAATGGCAATTAGGAGAGTATATGTCCCCCTGTTAATTTTTGACACTTGATAAGACATGAAAAAAATTGGATTGACAAAAAAGGTTAGGTTGGTTAGGTGATAGTTTGTTGGAGAAGGGTAATCTCCAATGGTTGGGGGAGAAGGTGACTCCAAAAATAGGTTGGGTGGTGTCCAAATGGGTTGCCCCAATTTGGTATACCACTTGGTTCAGGTTGGGTTGATGGAAAAAATATTCTACAAAGGTTGGGGGAAAAGGTGACTCCAAAATAGATTGTGTGGTGTCCAAATTGGTTTCTCCAATTTGTTATATAGCTTGATTCAGGTTGGGTTGATGGAGAAGGTATTCCCCAAAGGTTGGGGGAGAAGGTGACTCCCAAATAGGTTGGTGGAGAAGGGTAATCTCCAATGGTTGGGGGAAAAGGTAACTCCCAAATAGGTTGGTGGAGAAGGGTAATCTCCAATGGTTAGGGGAGAAGGTGACTCACAAATAGGTTGGTGGAGAAGGTGACTCCCAAATAGGTTGGGTGGTGTCCAAATGGGTTTCCCCAAATTGGTATACCATTTGGTTCAGGTTGAATTGATGGAGAAGGTATTCTTCAAAGGTTGGGGGAGAAGGTGACTCCCAAATATGTTGGTGAAGAAGGTTAATCTCCAATGGTTGGGGTAGAAGGTGACTCCTAAATAGGTTAGGTGGTGTCTAAATGGGTTGCCCTAATTTGGTATATTGCTTGGTTCAGGTTGGGTTGATGGAGAAGGTACTCTCCAAGGGTTCAGGGCTGGTTGGTTAATTGGTTTGGTTGATAGGTTGAGACAAAAATTCTAATGGTTAGTTTGGTTTTTTTTTTAAGGTATGGTTTGGGTTGACAAATTGTCAAAGCCTTATGGAGGGAGAGTTCCCCTAGTTTTCTCTTTCTATAGATGCTTGAGGTGGGAAAAATATCCCTAAAGTGAAGGTGTTGGTTAATAAGAGGGTTTAGGAGGGGTGAAGATGACTTCATCTATTAGGTGAGGAGCTTGAATATATTTCAAGATTAGATATTAAAATTTTGATTTGATTTCAACCAAGTTTTGATCCCAATTTTTGAATCCCTCATAGCATGGGGGGTTGCAAGGGGGGTACCCCCTAAATTTTCCTTGTTAAATTGTAATTTCATAGTCAATCTGGGCCATTGAGTAAAGCTTTCTAGATCTGATAGTAGAGGTTATGTTTAGGTGTGTTTCACCCTAAAATGTGTTGATATATGGTTGATGTTAGTTATTACTGGTTAGTGGTTAGTAGGTCAAGTTCATAGGTGGCAGTTTAGGTGGGATTTCTTATATTGCACCAAGGCTAGGAAAATGTTGTTGGACCTAATTTTGGTAGGTTAGGGTATGTTAGACAAGTGTCTAATTTTCCTAAGGATGGAACTTGGGTGAGGTGAGAGTAGGTTGGAAAGGTTTGTTTGATTTGATGGGTTGGTTTTGATTTGGGTTGATAGATGGTAAGGTTGAGTTGATGATGGGTAAGGTTGGGTTGATGATGGGTAAAGTTAGGTTAATAGTAGGTGAGGTAGGTTTAAGGTTGTTAAGGTTGGGTTGATTTTTGGTAAGGTAGGGTTGAGGGTAGGTTCAACAAAATTGGTAAGCGGAAGAGGTAAGTTGGTTGGTTCCACATGGGTGAGTGGAAAACATTGGTTGGTTGGTTCCACATGGGTAGGTAAAATAGGTTGATTGGTTGGTTCCATATGGGTAAGTGGAAGAGGTTGGTAGGTAGGTTAGAAGGGGTCTGTAGGTTGGGTATGGATTCCTTAATTGTGATTGCAAAGGAAAGTTGATAAGGTTCCACCTAGTTAACAAGTGGTTTGGTTAAAGGTTAGATTATGGTTTGATATGTTAGGTAAGATTACCAAGTTGGTTTGATAGTTTTTGGTTGGATGGAAAAGAGGATAGACCAAATCTTAGTTTTGAGATAAAAAGGACTGCCTCAAAGTGGATTAGGGTAGTTGATATGATGGTTGAGGTAAGTGACCCAATGGTTGATGAGGTTGGATAGGTTGAAGTTGAGGTTGGTTGTGATGATTGTTAAGGTGGTGTTGATGGATTGTAGGTTGGGTATGATGATATTTAAATGGTTGTTGATAGGTTATTGGTTGGTTTAAATTTATATTTGATTGGTTGGAGGTGAGGGTTGATTGGTCATGTGTATAAGAAATATATGACTCTACTTTGACTATCTAGTCCATTAACATTGTAACCAAATTAGGTGGTAGTTGATAGTTTATTGGTTATTTGTAATTGAGGTTTAATAGGTGATAGGTAGGGTTTGAATGATTGTGGGTGAGGTTGGGTTGGTTATTAATGAGGTTAGGTTAGTTGTAGGTAAGGTTAGGTTAGTTATAGGTAAGGTTAGAAGCATAAGTGGCTCATGATGTAAGGTATCACTCTAAGGTAAGATGGTTATTCTATAAGATCCTAACAAATTTAAGATCTCCAAGAGAGAATTTAGGTTGGCTCCCCATTCGGCAAGAAAATGGAGGCAAGATGGTGTAAGATAGATTTTTCACAACCTAAAATAAAGAGCAGACAAGAAAAGTCAAAAAGGAAAAACACACACTAAAGTAAGTTACCTCCTAGGGTTCTTGTTAGTCTCTCATTTGGCTTATGCCTTAAGTTAAAAATAATGTTGGAAGACTTGGCTTGTAGATTAGGTACTAGAAGAGAATCCTATCATTAGTTTTGGGTTAGTTATGGCTCTCAAAATCTATATGAAAATTCAATGTGTGGCTTGATATTAGGCCCTACCCCCTCACTTCACACACCACATTGATAAGGATATTGGGTACTTAGCCAGTATATACTGATTTCTAGAGTTTATAATCAACCAGGCTAAGTCTTAGTTTCTTCCCTTGGTAGTGAAGTTCAAGTGGGATAGCCAAAGAGGGAAAGGTTTACCGCTAGTAGATGAAACCCTAGTCAGGCCTTATGTCAAGTGTTAATACGTGTTGATTGATAAGTGGTTTGGTATGGTGTGATATAAAGAGGTGAAGTTATGATTGATTACTTTTCTTTTAATTTAACTAAATGAGCTAAACATGCAAGCAATCAATATATGCAGTTAATTTTATATCCAAAAGAAATTTGAAATTTCATTGTATGATCATAGAATAAAGAAGAAAATGGCACTAGATGTAACTAGGTTCCACCAGGCATGCTAGAATGTTTGTACCAAAAAAAATTATCTGTTTATAGAAGAAAGGTAAAACTAAAAGAGGGGTATAGGTTGGTAGAACCTAGATGGGTGTGCACTCTATAATCTAGATGGTTGTAGATACTCTTATTTGGCATGGGAAGATGACCTGCACTAAGAGAGAACTAGAAAGGGTTGGTTAGCTAACTAGGTTGCGTGGATTACCAAACAAGCTAGATCTAAGAAGTTTGAGCTATCTATGAGGTTTTCAAACACCTTTTGATACAAGTTAATGTTGAAAATAAATGTAGCATAACATAAAGTTACTAGATCTGAATAAATAAATATTTTATAAATGAATGTTGGTGTTATAACAAATTAACATTAAGGTAAATTCTCAAATGTTAAATAATGGTTTAAGTTAGGTCAAGTTGTTTTTTTTTGGTCTGTGAGGAGATATGGGCTAATAAAATAGGGTTTGGTTGATTTTTGGTTGGTGGTTGATGGTTGTTCATTTTTTTTAGAAAAGTTCACACAATGGCCATCGGTAATTAGGATGAACTTCGATGGTTAAGATGATCATCGATGGTTATCAGTTGATCATTTTGTGGTTACTATATATAGGTCTAGTTTAGGTAATGGTTTTTCCATGGATTAGAGATAAAGGGTATTGCTAAAATAGGACCAAGGTAAATGAATACATGAAAACAAATACTTAGCTCATGATGGGAGGTTGTTGTCTTGCTGAAGAGTTTGGAGTAAATTCAATAGAGCGTTGGTTAGTTGATTGATGAAGTATAGAGTAATTTTAACACCACTTCAGGTTTATATTATGCCTACAAACTTGCTGGAAGAATGAAAACTTGCAAAGAAAAATCTCTTGCTAGTTGTTCCTAAGAGTTGATAGTTGGAGAGACTAGTTTTGAGAATGATTATCCAAGATCCATTTTTTGGTCCTACTCTCCTTCATTTATAGGCAAAATAAAAGATGTGCTTGCTACCCAAAGTTAATAGGTATATGTATTATCAACTAATTAAATTAAATTTTGATGTGTTAGCTCACACATGTATAGAGTTTGAAGGTTTGGGAGTTGAGGACCTAACCATCAACAGTTAGCTTAACCAGTGGTAGTTAGGTTAACCATAGAAGGTCGAGTGTTTAGAGGTGAAGGGTCAAGGTGGGTTAAAAAGGTTAGGTGGGTTAATGGGAGAAGTTGGCCACGGTGGGCATCCATGGGTATTTTGACATCTGGAACTATCATGTGTAGACTTCTAGTGTCTACACATACCAATGTTTCATAGATAGTGTAGGTTCAATATATCATTTGGAAGTTCATGGCAGATAATTTTAAATTTATTTTAGTTAAAGTGATATATAGACATCTACGTTATGTACTTGAGAAAATGTAGAACTAGGGAATTGAGCATATAAAAGTTAAAAATGAACAAGATCGAGTTGATGGATCTGATCAGATAGATAGGATGATAGAAAAATATGGAATTAAACTAGGTCAAACTAGTCAAACTAATTAAATACGTAGTAAAACAAGAAAAACTAGAGTCAAGCTAGGTAAAGCTGATCGATCTAGTTAGGAAAGAAAATACATATGTCTATAATTACACTAGGTCAAGCTAGTTGAACTAGTTATAAAAATCAAACAAAAAAAATAGTTTATGCATAGATTAGGTCAAGTTAGTCAAACTAGTTGAAAAATTAGGCAAACATAATAGACTTTGCCTAGACTAAGTTGAGCTCATCGACTAGGAAAGAAAAATAAATAGTCTTTGTTAGACTATGCTCACATGGTTGATAGAGTTTTATAGTCTAGAAAAATTTCAATGGTCTGACTTTGGATGATTTAGTTCTAAATACAATTTAATCCCATAGACAACTAGGTCAACTTGGTTGATCTAGTTGATACACATAATTTGTATTAATATTGGCTAATATAGTTGTAATGCAACATAGAATATTAAAAAATAAATAAAAGGAATGTAATTTTGATGCTAAGTAATTACTCAAAAATAATATAAGTTATATTTAAGGTTGTGATTGAAAGTGTAGGCTTCCAAAAAATCTTGTTCATTAGATAGTGTTGGCCCAATGTTTCAAAGAACTGACTATGAAGGAATTGTTATTCTCATAGGCCACTAAACTATGATTCAAGGGTAATTTAGAAGTATCTTCTTGATAAAAAACCTCTAACTGATGCACCACATAATCAAATAGATGGTTGGATTCTTAAGGTTCAATAAAAATAAAATCTTAGGTGTTTCTAAATACTGTGAGGTATGTGGAAACTAAAGATCGTATTTAGCTCTATACTATGGCTATGGGTCTTGATTAAATCCCTTCAAGGTATGATATCTATAAATGATAAATAAGGATCATAAATAGAGTATCAATTATCCCTTCATGATAATAGCTAAGTAGTTTTAAAACTGATGTTACAAGTTTTTAAGGAAAGCCAAATAAAGTGAAAATCCATACTTCAAAAGATAAGTCATAGTTTTTTGGAAATATAACAAACATGTAGCCAACTAAAAAGTAAAATGAGTTTAATTACTATCTAATATAGGTTAATCTCTTTTACTTAAATTAGAAAGTGAAATAAATATAACAAGATCGAATAGGTCGATCAAGTTGGAAAAAAGAATAGAACACAGTCGAGTTGATCGACTCAATCTATTCCAAAAATAGGCTAGGAAAACATAGTCAAGCAAGTTCACTTAGTTTTCTAGGTAGAAAATAGACACATAACTAGATTGAGCATGTCAATCTAGTTGATTGTGTAGGTATAGTTTTATAGAACTAAAAAATTGGTAAAAATAGTATTGAACTTAAATTATAACTCAAAAAGAGGGAAAATAAATTTACTTAAAAATTAACAAGGTAAAAGTATTGAGCTGGTTAGACTAAACTTGATATATAAGACAAAGTGCACCAGGTTGATGTAGTAGTTATTCCTAAATATGTTGAATTGTTATTGTAAATGGATTTTCTAGCATGTGTTTAAACCTCTAAAGGTGGAACACAATATTATTAAATAGAATTGATTCAATCAATAAAGTATAAACAAAATTGATAAATGATTAAAAAAATAAAACTATTTCAATTAGACTGATGTAGATATCTAAAAGCAAAATGTAGTAAAGAACAAAATCAAGCCTGCCAATTTAGTTAGATACAAAAATTCAAATAAAAGACTGTATCGATCATTCTAATCTAGTTAACTGAGACTAAAAAATTTCTACATAGAAAGTAAAACTAGGTTGATAGGCTCAATAAAGTTAAAAACCCTGAATATAAAATGTTGAACTAGATCGATAGGCTCGACCAAGTTAAAAAAACCTAGACAAAGAGAGCCAACTATGTCGAGAGTCTCAATGAATTTTGAAAACTTGTACACAAAGTGTTAAACTAGGTCGACAAGCTCAATCCAATTGACTGTAAATAAATATTCAAAAATGTAAGGGTTAGATTCATGTTAGTTTCATAAAAATGTATGCAAGAGAAATAAGATAAATCTAAAACTTATCCTACTCGGTAATATTCAATCTTGGAGAAGGTAATCAACTAAAAATCCACTTAAAAATACTTTGTTATATTGGGGTCATGACCAATTATGGATCCACTAAACTTAACTAAGATATATCTTATTACACAATGGCAAAGGAGAGGTTCCCAAGGCCTCTAGTCAAATTACATCATATAATAACCCTAACTAGGATTTATAATGCAATAAATGGAAATTAACTAATTTACTAAATAAACATACATGTTAATCTAGTAACTAAACATATAAGCTAATCTAGTGCTCACTAAAGCTTGTGGCACAAATGGGGAAGATGATAAACACACAAAGATAATTCTATTCAACACAATATTGAAGTAAACTAAGCAAGGAGAGATACAATTCAATACATTAGTTCTACAACATTTACTTAACTAAAATATGAAGGGATTGGAGTGTACTTACCTTGTAGAATTGAACCTATCGTGCCTCAATCTATCTCTTAGCCAATGGTTCTTTAAAAGAGGTTATTTTGGATTGTAAGGATCATAAGGATAGATCATATATAGTCTACAATACTTCTCCTATGCATCCAATACTTCCACAACACAAGTGCTACTACTCTAAGATAAAAACCTAAATAATGAAGCCTACAAATGATAGTATAAGAAGATTTTTGAGTTTTATTGATGTGAAATTGAATGATCCTCTATTTATAAATGAATTTAAGGGATTATTTATAGCCAAGGATTGACCCTAAACCCTCCTAAGAATTTAACTGACAAGGTCAGTTGGGTCAACCATGTTTGGCAAAAAATAGATCCGTTAGGACTCAAACTAGGTCAGATTGGGCTGATGGAGTTTTGTAACATACGCTAAATTCCCAACAAGGTTGACCAAGTTAATGTAGTATGAAAAAATAGTAAAATGAATGTTTGCTTAGGTATGGGATATTTTGTATGTTGAATTTCTTAAGGGAGTGTATAAGCAGATTTTTTTCTTAAGAAATTAATAAGAGCATATTGTAATGGTTTTAGGTAATGGTATAGGTTTCAACAATCATGAAAAGAACCAAAGGTATTCCAACCCCTTTATTATTTCACCCTTTAAGTTATGAACTCTAAGAGATTGAGACTCATCTAGTTCTTATAAGATAAAAATCATCGGTAACTGATAAAGTTTAATTATATTATGTGTAAAAAATTATGCTTCAAGGTAAAACATTCGTATAATTCCTAAGGCCTTATTGATAATCACAATAATCATTCACATTATGCATACCCTTTGGGTAGAGGTCTACTTATATCAAACTCTATAGGATAAAGGAGAGATATAAAATACCACTCTACGAGCTACAAGATTAATGAAGTGGGCGATTTGGGTAAACATGTAAATTATATGTGTGGTGTATTAGATAAGACAAATTGATTAGGTTGTTATGAAACCACATTAACCATGGTGGTCATTTATTTTTAGGTTCATGAGGTTTGACCTTATAACTTGGTTTGATAATAAAATTGGTATTAGATGTAGATGTAGTTGGTGTGTTTGCTACATACTTAATTTTTTTTAATGATCTAAGTTTCATTTCATGATTGTGAACAACATGGCATAAGTCATCCAAATATTTGGAATGTTTATATATAATGGACTCATGTAAAATATTAGACAAACTTTGCTTGAAAACATATTGAAGTTCTTTATCTATCATAAGATTGGTCATTTTAGCTAACATTATCTTATACCTCAAGACATACTCATTAATAGTTTCATTGGTTCATTATTTGATCCTTATAATTTGGGTATAATAAACCTTTTCGGTATATTTAATAGAGAAGGGTGCCAAAAATTGATCTATAATGGGTTTGAAGGAGTCTAATGATTGAGTTGTAAAATCATATAACCACATTGAAGCATTGTATTTTAAGCTCCTTAGAAATAATTTGGTTAAAATATTATCATTAAAGGCATAATCAAGGCAAGCCACATAAAAATATCAAATATGTTGTTGAGGATCATCATAAAATGTGAACTTAGGTAAAATAAAATTGGTTGGCAAGTGGTGCAAATATATCTCTAATGTAAGAGGATTATGAAACACCTCTTGTTAATCTATAACATAAGGATATTTCATAGAATTTTGTTCAATATTTGTAATCTTAGTTTTCAAAAGTTTGATAGTTTGGAAAAGATATTGCACCTCTTGATCTTTTAGGTTGGAAATTTGAGAAGTCAACAAAGGAGGTGTACTGATAGGTTGGGTAGATATAGGAATTAAAACTAGTATTTTAGTTGAAGGATTGAGGTTTCCATGTTAGATGTAGCAATAGTATTCTTAGGATGGGATTTTTTTTAGTACTTTTTAATGAATTACCATCACTAGGTGAAGAATCCTTAGACTTATAATGCTTACTAATTTCATCTCTTATAACATAAAAAATGCATCTATTAAGCCCTAAGTTGTTATTTATTGAGATTAGTGATCAGTGCTTCTTTATCTTCCATTTGAAATTAGATTTTTTTATTACTATTTTACAATGCTTAGAAATGAAAAATTATAGAATTTGAACATCAAAATAAAACCCTAATTGGCTAAGAATCCCAAGAATCATATTTTTTTTGCATTCACATGAATGAGGTTCACCAAATTTTTAACCCTAAAATGTGTAGGTCATAGGGAATCTAGGGCTAAAGGGGTATAAATAGCCTATAGCACAAGGATGGTAGACTATCTCTAGAGTAGACCAATTATTTATGAAACTCAAATAAACATATATTGAATTTATTATGCTAAGATGTGATAAAAATAGAAATTAAGGATATAATATATATTGAAATTATAATGAAAATAAGATGATTAGTTGGTTTTGATGTTAATACATATCTATATCTAGAAAAGGCAAAAATCAAACTGGGTCTAGCTTTTAAAATAGTTGCCTAATTATGGAATTGTACTTCTATAGCTATAGACACTTGCATTGACTTGGGACAAGTTCATCAACACTACTATCTGAATTGGATGTAGGTGTCTAGTATAGAATACATATTAAAATTATATGCAACCACCTCAATGCTTCTAGATTCTATGTCACCTTTACTCTGGTGCATTGATATATAGGCCATGGACTATCACTCCTTATCAAATAAAAAAACCCCTAATTTTTCATCTTCATAGTGGCTATGGGAAAAATGGGTTAGTGGCAACATGGTTTTGAACATCCCTAAAGACCCCTTTATCTATGAGCATTACCTACATATTCAGTACTATAAATATAACTCAAACTTATATATTTCTCCCCTACATGTTAGTTTGTGTGTGAATTATGAAATGTGTGATAATAAAGTACAACAATGACCTAGCTTGTAACTTGAAAAATATAGCTCTTGGGACACTCCTTCAATACTTCAAACCTATAGATATGTTATCTCTATGATTGATATGTAAATAGTGGGAAGCTTTTCTCACTTGAGTTCTTGATAGAATGATTTTTATTGTGAGTTATTTGGTTTTTTCAGGTTCTTTCTAGGTGAGGAATGAATGAGGATTGATGATATTATATTTATACTTCCTTTAGATAATATCTCACATTAAAGCATTGAGGATGACCATAGGAATACATTTTATTTGTAAATTAGATGACTTTAGGGCACTGAACACTTGTGTTAGGATAATACACTTGCATTGATGTATGTGTCTTACTAAGATGCAAGTGTCTAGGTAGTTAGAAAATAAGTGCAGATCTAAAACTTGTAGAGATGGAAGATAAGTAGGTTTATAACATTTTGAGCAAGATATAAGGCTTGGATCATCATAATAACATTAATTTAACTAATAAATAATTAAATTTGGCATAGATAGATAGTTTATGTGATACTTTTGGCAATGATAAAGGTCTAGAATTTGAAGGTACATTTATGATATGTATTTACTAGGTGTACAAGACTGATATGTTATATAATTCATAAATAGTGTCTACATTTTTTTATGATTTGGGTTCACAATAAATATGTCCCCAAAAATATTATATGCTCCAACACTCCCCTTTAATGTTTAGTGGAGATACATACTAATACATATATTTTTAATGTGATTCCAACACTCCCTTAGTGTTTTAGTGGGGATATATGAAAATGTATATTTTTTATAAAGGGAATTACAATCAATAAAATCATGTAACATTTGAAAGATTTAAATACCCTTATCATGCCAACATCTCCTTTTATACAAAATGATTTATAATCTATAAACCACATAGCATTATTTATGCTAACATGATAGTGAGATTACATCTCATAGTTTATAATAGATGAGCTTACAAGCATTTGGAGGGTACATCCATGATATGTATTTACTAGGAATACAATACTGAGGTGATATATAATTCATAAATAGTATCTATAATTTGTTATGATTTGGGTTCACAATAAATATGTCCCCAAAAATATTATATGCTCTGACACTCTCCTTTAATGTTTAGTGGAGATACATACTAATACATATTTATTTAATGGAATTTCAACACTCCTTAGTGTTCTAGTGGGATTATATGAAAATGTATCTTTTTTATAAAGGGAAGTACAATCAATAAAATCATGTAAAATTTGAAGGATTTAAATACCTTCGTCATGCCAATATCACCTTTTATACAAAAGGATTTATAATTTATAAACCACATAGGATGATTTACACTAACATGATAGTGAGACTACATCTCACAGTTTCTCATAGATGAGCTTACAAGAATTTGGAGGGTACATCCATGATATGTATTTACTAGGTGTATAATACTGAGGTGTTATATAATTCATAAATAGTGTCTACATTTTTTTATGATTCAGGTTCATAATAAATATGTCCCCAAAAATACTATATGCCCCAACACTCCCCTTTAATGTTTAGTGTAGTTACATACTAATACATATTTTTTTAATGTGATTCCAACTCTTCCACTTAGTTTTATAGTGTGGATATATGAAAATGTATCTTTTTTATAAAGGTAATTACAATCAATAAAATCATGTAACATTTTAAGGATTTAAATACCTTCATCATGCCAATATCACCTTTTATACAAAAGGATTTATAATCTATAGACCACATAGGATGATTTATGCTAACATTATAGTGAGAATACATCTCATAGTTTTTCATAGATGATATTATAATCATTTGAAGGGTACATCCATAATATGTATTTACTAGGTGGACAAGACCGAGGTGTTATAAATAGTGTCTACAATTTATTATGATTCATGTTCACAATAAATATGTCCCCAAAAATATTATATTCTCCAACGCTCCCCTTTAATTTTTAGTGGAGATGCCTACTAATACATATTTTTTTAATGTGATTCCAACACTCCCCCTTAGTGTTCTAGTGGGGATATATGAAAATGTATCTTTTTTATAAAGGGAATTACAATCAATAAAATCATGTAACATTTGAAGGATTTAAATACCTTCATCATTCCAATATCATATTTTATACAAAAGTATTTATAATCTATAAACCACAAAGGATGATTTATGCTAACATGATAGTGAGACTAAATCTCATAGTTTCTCATAGATGAGATTACAAGCATTTGGAGGGTACATCCATGATATGTAATTACTATGTGTACAAGACTGAGGTGTTATATAATTCATAAATAGTGTCTACAATTTATTATGATTTGGATTCACAATAAATATATCCCCAAAAATATTATATGCTCCAAAAATCCCCTTTAATGTTTAGTGGAGATACATAATAATACATTTTTTTTAATGCGATTCCAACTCTCCCCCTTGGTGTTCTAGTGGGGGTATATGAAAATGTATCTTTTTTATAAATGGAATTACATTCAATAAAATTATGTAACTTTTTAAGGATTTAAATACCTTTATCATGCCAATATCACCTTTTATACAAAAGGATTTATAATTTATAAACCACATAGGATGATTTATCCTAACATGATAGTGAGACTACATCTCACAATTTCTCATAGATGAGCTTACAAGAATTTGGAGCCTTTTATAACATAAGAACTTCCTTTAAAAATAATTGATTTATTATTGGGTATACTATAAAATCGCATAGAGTTAAGTTTACAAAAAAATCATATAGGGTGACTTTATAAAATATTTTTCCAACGGATAAGAACTACATAGAAGAAAAGAGACACATGTCCATTAGGAAGTGACATTATCATGCACACTCCCCCTTAATGGTAATTCTAAGATGTTGACATTGTTCTAAACATGTAAAAATTTAAAGTACATGATAATATTTATAATATAATGCACCTATCATTAGATCTATTCACATATTATTATTATAGTTTTTTAATGGTAATGACCCACACATGGGGTCTTTTCATTAAATTTATAAATTACAGAAATTGATTTAATCATAAGTGGTCTTTTCTACCCTGTAAAAACCTAAATGTCCCTATTAACATATATGCTAATAATCTTGTATGCAATTTCATTATTGGATGTCTACAATATTGATAAGATGGGTGTCCCCAACTATCATAAGATGCAAATACAATAAATCCACTATTTACTTGACATAAAATCATTAAATATTTTCCTAGAAATAATATTTCTTGTAATAATAACATAATGTTCATATTATCTTTAACTTCATAATGTTTTTTAGGTTCATGTCTTTATAAACTAGTCAATTTTAACTTTTTTTTTCAGTAATAAGAACTATAACTAAAATGTTATGGAATAACTACATTAAAATAGTTTAATTTTCCTTGATTTCCATATGGTCCCATAAATCTAAAAACATGATAAGCATATTTTTTCTTTGTAATTATTGTCTAGGTTAAGGATTGGGGAACATGTGAGCCCTATCCCAAAATTTTAATAATTTTTAATTTGTAGTAAACCTTACATTTCTTTCTATTTATTAATATTTAAGATTAGGAAGAAACTTACAAATCTTTAAGATTCCAAAATTAAGTTAAAAATAAAAATAAAATAAAATTTTACGTATTACAAATAATTTGAAGTGTGTCATTGTTGAAAAAATGTTTAACATTTTTATTTAAATAGAAAAAATTAATGACCTCAATAAGTGTAGCATAGACATATCAAAATTTTGTGAATTATTAAACTATAGTTTCAAGATATCTAAGTGTAAACCCTAGTTTTATAATATTATTTAATAATGTAATAAATAATTTCATTATTAATTTTATATTTATTAAGTAAATTAGAAATGAAATAAACTATTTTACCAGAAAAATATTACATCTTTTTTGGAATAAATTGTACCTTTAAAATAACTATTAGTTGTATGTATATGCGTATATTATTCAAAAAAAATTGGAATACCAAAGACAATATTTTTTAACTTAAATCTTAATAGCTCAACCCATCTATTAATTTTATTAATGAATTATTGTGACTAATCTTAATGACACTAGAGAATGACTAGGAAAATCATATTTATCAAACCTAATATTTTTTTTAATGAAATATATCTATATATTAACTTAACAAAAATATAAAAATAATTCACAAAAAAGTATAGGTAGTATGAGATCACACCATGTAATCACACTAGGTAGAGCCTAGGAGCCATAAATAAAAGTATCACAAATAACTTGGCAAAGCCTAGGAACAAGTCACATAAAAAAATAGAACTTTAAGTAGTAAGAACAAGGTGAGGAGGTGGCAAATCCATATCATCTGGACCCCAACCTAAGCTTGGTGAGTTATTACCATCTGAAATGGGCTCCTAGCCAATAGGTGTCCCTATCATCTTCTTCCTATGTCTAAGTGGACAAAATGAATAGAGAGAGCTTGGGGAACTTATCCAACACATCTGATTAGCCTCCAGGTGGCACCCCCTAAAGAATATGGGTGTAGAGGAGGATTAGGAGTGTCTCAACCATCCTACCTAGCAGGGGAAGGAGGCAGTGTCTACCACCCTCATTACTGCCTATAAGGGATCATGTTCTAGTATGAGGTACCACTGTGAGAGTGATACTAGGAATGGCTATGGAAATGCCCACCATAAGGTGACAAAGTGACTTTATCCTCAATTTTGGGATCCTTTGGTAGAGATGGTAGAACTTGAGCCATTACACAACGAGCATCTCCCTGATGGGAGAGAAGATCTTGAAGGTACCCAAGCTCCATAGCCACTTTATTAACTTGAACTTGAATCTATAAAAGAAAATTAGAGATGATAAAGGACTTGTTTAAAGTAGAGTCATTACAATTAGTATAACTATTATTAAACATAGAGTTATTTATTTCTTTCCAAAGCTAGAAAATAATATCCACTCTAAAAGTATGATAGACTTGTGCATATTTGAAGGGCATCATGGTTTTATCTCCAAAGAGGATGTGTTGCCAAAGAAAAAATTTGGGATGAAAAGACCTGAATAGATCATGGATCCAAGTCTAGACCCTTTGAACTTTTGAATAGTACCATAAAATATGAGGAATCATCTCAAGGTGGCCACAAAAAGGGCAAGTAAGCAAGTGACTCCTAACTAGATGAGTCTTCTACCATTGGGCAAGCCTTGGTGTAGTATACGCAAATCAAAATGAGCAAGCTTGGGTTCCACACAATCCCCCTAGACAATGTTGAAGTGAAATATCCATATAGAAACAGATGATTGAACCCCTCGATGCATATTACGCTTGTCCACCATGGGAAAATGGGGAGTCAACGATCCATATTCAAGTTGAGGAGTGTAATTGTGAAAAGGAGTCTCCACATACCACTTCCAATACTTCCACCATGGCAAAATAGAGTGGACCAAGATTTTATTGATCATGGAGAGTAGCACAACATTAATAATCTCTTGGTAGGATTCTTGGTTCACATTGGATAACAAAAATTTGGCTTTTGCCTCTTCTCAGTGTAGTCAAGAGTGAGTTCTCCTATAAAATAAATCCTATATATTATGAATTCTCCTTCAAAAAAATTTGAGAGTGTTGATCCATGGGACTTCTACCAGGGGCACTTTATTGACCTTAAAAATGGGAAACCATTAGAGAGAGTGGGTTTTATCAAATATCCCATTATATAAACCAAAACCATTCTAGAGAAGCCATGGACTAATCTTTTCTCATGCTTTCTAGATGCTTTTAGCCATAAAGGATCATATAATTTGGATGAGAGATTAAATGAAAATAAAATTGGGGAAGTTGAGCCCTTTCCAAGCTTTCTTACCCTTAGGCAATCCTGAGGTGATATAGTGTTTGAATAATACCTTCCAAACTTCTTGGCCCTCAATGGCCCACACAATCCATTTGGCACATAATGCAGTTCCTTGTTGGGTTATGTCAATGAGCCCCATCCCTTCAACATCATGTGTGAGGTAGCAATATTCCCAAGCCACCCTATGGAATCCTTTACCTTGGGGGCAAGTGGCCCAAAATAAATCTTTGAGAAATTTATCCAACTTTTGGTAAGATTTCTTAGAAGGTACCCAACATCATGAGTAGTACACATGGGTGATCACAAGAATCTTTGAGCATATTTTAAATTCTCTTGCTAGTGAAAGAGACTTGATCACCCAGTAATCTAGCTTCTTAGAAACTCTTTCAAAAACATATTACCATAACAAAGGTGGTGAAGCATCAAAATCAAAGGGGATACCAAGAAATTTAAAGACTTCATCATGTTGGATCCACTTCCAACCAAATTTAATAGCCCACACCAGTTAAGGGAGGTAAGATTGTCTATATATATGAGTTTTCTACCATTAGATGCTAGAGATAGAGGCTAAGAAGAATGTGTTAATACACTATAAGGCATTATCCACATTGGATTCATCCTCGATGAGAGTAAGGAAGGAGTAATTTGCAAAGTGAGCATTAAGCAATTACATATCTTCTTGTAGGTTCACAATATCTAGAGAGATATAAATTCATTTAACAAGGCCCCTAGCTTGGGTATTGCTAAGAATATATCCAAAACCCTCAGTTGTAAGCACATATAAGTGGGAGCCATTGGGCACCCTTGTCAAATACAGTGAAACAAGCCAAACTACTTAGAGGTAACTCCACTAATGGAGAGGATGGCTGAGGCATCTGCAAAAATAATATGGATGGTTTGGATGAAGATGGGCCCAAAGCCCATTACTTTAAGCATGGCTAAAATGAATGGCCATTCAATGTGGTCATAATATTTTTCAAAGTCAATTTTAATGAACATAGCTTTTTTCTTGGACTATCTAGCCCAGTCCATCCCTTCCCAAACTACAATGATGTTATCTAATATATAATGGCTTCAGATGAAACCCATTTGTTTTGGATGCATAATGAGAGGTAGTATATTATGCAACTGGATCACCAAAGCCTTGGAAATGGTTTTATAAGATACATTTAGGAGGAGGATGGGCTACCAATTATAGATCAACTCAAGATCTCCCTACTTAGGTATGAATTTAATATTGTTAGGTTGTGGAGCTAAAAGCTTCACTGATGCAGACATGGAGGAGGTTGTTGAGAGGTTGCTAAGTTGCAGAGAAATCAACATCGATTTGATCAACTGACGTTGATCATATCTAGTGAGCAGAGCAACTGACATCGATCAAGGATCAGCCAACATCAGTCATCTCTAGCTAGACAGGGACTGACATCAATCACCTGTGTGGTTCCAGAACTGTGAGTTTTATGAACAGTTTGTTAACAAACTAGTTGTTTGCCTGTTAAAAGGCTAATTTTAGTCTTGAGATGCAAATCTAATTATTGTAATTGGATGTCTAATTATTGTTTGCATGAGATCTATTTAAGAGACTCATGGGCTGATTGTAATGTGTGCTAGTTGAGTAAGAGCAAGGTTAGCTCCTTCAGAGTGAAGAGAGTAAGGTGTGTTCCTCCTAGTGCCGCAGTGTCAAGTGTGTATGATCAGGTAGATCTGTAGGTTGTTACAAGATCTGGTAGAGATCCACAAGGGTGTTGGTTTGGAGAATCAGAAGGGTTCTTCATGTGTGTGTGTGAGGTCAAAGGAGATCTACGGGGTAGCAAGATCAAAGGTGACAGCAACACATCAAAGAGCAAGAAGAGGAAGGCAAGGTAGATCCTTCCAATTGTAAGATCATTTGAATTGCATGTTGTTGCAAGTTCATAGGAGATCTACATGGTAAGTAAGATCATTTGAGTTGCAGGTTTTTTCAATTTCATGGGAGATCTACTTGGAGTACATTGTGTACTTGGAATACAGTGTGTACTCGGTCCTGGAGTACGTGGAGTACTTGTGTACTGGTAGTAGTGATATTGACTGGTGGTACTGGCAGTAGTGATACTAACTGGTTGAGGTGAACACCAACTCTGTGTTTGAGTTGTGTGTCAGGACCATAATTGAGAGAGTGAACTCTTAAAGGTGAATTATTGTACACTTGGTGTGGGAAGCCTGTAAGGTGTGGAAGAGTGTGGCGTCTCTTCATTGTAATTTCTTTCTAGAAGAGTATTAATACAATTGGGTATTGTCTCATATTCTGTGTTATTTCTGAATTCTAGTTACTTGTGATTCTAGTTAAATTCTGCATTTAGTTGCTTGTACATGGTAATCAATTATGTTCCCAGGTCTTGACAAAGTGGTATCAGAGCCAGGTTGTAGGGAGCAAGTTTGTGTTTGATTACAGGTCACTCTCAGGGGTTTCTGATTGAGTGGGAGTATAGCAATGGTAGAAGAAATTACACTAAGAATGAAGGAATTCAAAGGCATGAATGGTCAATTACAGTGTTATGGAAAGAAAGAACAGGTAAAGAAAAATTGTTGGTTGATAGAAGATCAGCATGAAGGAACTGAAGAAGCAGATGTTGCAGGTGTTGTTGCACAGGATGCTCTGGGATGTTCCTTGGATAAAGTAGAATCTTGTTTTATAGATTATGTTGCCTCTTTCCATGCAGCCTAAAATAGAGTATTTTTCCATGTTAAGGTCCTTGAAGACTTTGGAAATATTTATTTAGGGGCTGGTGTGCCTTGTCAAAGTTTTGGCAAAGGGGAAGTGCGGCTGAAATTAAAGATGGCTAACACATGGGTGTTGAAGGAGGTCATGCAGGTCCCAGTCTTGAAGATGTGGCTAATTTTTTTAGGAAATTTGGGTGATGAGAGATGCATAGTAACTCTCACAATGGATTCTTGGAATGTTACCAAGGATGCACTTGAATTAACAGGTGGTAAGAAAGTAGGTATCCTTTATCTATCTACTTATATTATTGATTCTTCTTCTATTGCAAAGATGTGGCTTTGTAGGCTTGGTCACATGAGTAAGAAGGAGATGCATGTTCTTAAAATGAAGTCAAATGTCTTTAACAGACTTAAGAACTGGAAAGCCTTGGTGTTCATGGAGGAGATGATGGACAGAGATCAGTTGAGAAGGTTGAGTAACTCTGAGCAGGGCAATTTGGACAGGGTTTTGATCCAAAGAGAGCTCACAGGTAAAAAGTCATCACTCACAGGAGATCACAAGTACCAGCATCAGTCAGGAGGAACTAGCGTCAAATAGACAGGTGCTGATGTCAGTCATGTACAGACCAGAGCCGGTGGTGTTAGGCAGGGTAAGACTGACGTCAGTCAGGGAATCGATGTCAGTGATAGGTAGACACCGACGTCAGTTAGAAAACTGGTGTTGGTAGTTAGGATAGTTGCATGGAACCGACATTAGTTGGATGCAAACTGTGTGGTGACCGAGGTTGATCACTAGAATAGATTTTGGGCAAACAACAAGCTGTCAAGGAGTCTCAAATGCCCATATGGAGGACTGAAAGGGTAAGTAAGCCTCAAATTCGTTATTCCTCTTCTTTATACTCATTTCTCACTGCAGAGTAGGAAGGATCTAGGAAACAATGGGAGCATGGCATGAATGAGGAATTTGATTCCTAGGATGTAGAACCAAATAGGAGATTTGGTAAGGTTGCCAGCCGGTATGAAAGCACTAAAAGACGAATGGATTCCTTGGTTAAAGAATAGAGAGAATGGATACGTGAGATGGAAGGCCAGGTTATATGGTCTTGAGGAAGCTCCAAGACAGTGGTACAGGTTTGATAGGTGGATGACAAAGCATGGCTTTAGTCAATGTCATTATAACCACTGTGGTTTCTTTACCAGGTGGATGATGGTCGTGACATTATCCTGTTACTGTATGTTGTGTGTTTTCTTGATGCAGGGTCACACATGTAGGGTTTTTTCTGAGCTAAAGGTAAAGTTAGTTTAGAGGTGTGTCATGAAGAATTTGGAGGAGCAAAATTCTTTGGCATGAGTAATCTTAGAGACAGGGAAGATCATAAGTTGATGTTGTCATAGGATGATTGTGTGAAGGTAGTGCAGGATGTAGAATCGGGTAACACACCTATGGATGGACAGTTCATAGAACAGGGTCCCCAATCACATGATGAGGTTGAGTACATGTGTACTCCCTAATATTACCCCAATAGTGGGAATTGTCAATAGGTTTGTAGTCAATCTAGGAAAGAAGTAATAGAGGGTAGTTTAGTGGATTCTCAGGTATTTGAGAGGGACCAACAACAGGTCGACATGTTATGCAGGGTCAGGTTCTTTTCTGCATGGGTTTGTAGATGCGGATGCGGCAGGTTACTTGGATGATAGGTGTTACACCATAGGATGTGTGATGGTTGGTCTTCAAGATTGAGCTTGAAGAGGAATACAAGCCAAGAAACAAATTAGATGGTGTATAGGTATAGGTACAGTGCAGCTATTTATCTCCAAGTGGGAGATTGTTAGGTTATGCAGCTAAAAGCTTCATTGATGCAGACATGGAGGAGGTTGTTGAGAGGTTGCTAAGTTGTAGAGAAACTAACATTAGTCTGATCAACTGATGTCAGTCATATCTAGTGAGCAGAGCAATCAACATCGATCAGGGATTAGAAGACGTTGGTCATCTCCAGCTAGACAGGGATCGATGTCGATCGCATGTGCAGTTCCAAAATTATGAGTTTCATGAATAGTTTGTTAACGAACTGGTTGTTTACATGTTAAAAGGCTAATTTTAGTCTTGAGCTACAAATCTAATTATTTTAATTGGATGTCTAATTATTGTTTGCATGAGATCTATTTAAGAGACTCATGGGCTGTATTGTAATGTGTGCTAGTTGAGTAAGAGCAAGGTTAGCTCCTTCAGAGTGAAGAGAGCAAGGTGTGTTCCTCCTAGTGCCGTAGTGCCAATTGTGTATGATCAAGTAGATCTGTAGATTGTTGCAAGATCTGGTAGAGATCCATAAGGGTGTTGGTTTGGAGAATTAGATGGGTTCTTCATGTGTGTGTACGAGGTCAAAGGAGATCTATGGGATAGCAAGATCAAAGGTTACAGCAACACATCAAAGAGCAATAAGAGGAAGGCAAGGTAGATCCTTCCAAGTGTAAGATCATTTGAATTGTAGGTTGTTGCAAGTAGGAGATCTACATGGTAAGTAAGATCATTTGAGTTGCAGGTTGTTGCAAGTTCATGGGAGATCTACTTGGAGTATGTTGTGTACTTGGAGTACGATGTGTACTCGGTCATGGAGTATGTGGAGTACTTGTGTATTGGAAGTAGTGATACTGACTGGTGGTACTGGCAGTAGTGATACTGACTGGTTGAGGTGAACACCAACTCTGTGTTTGAGTTGTGTGTTGGGACCGTAATTGAAAGAGTGAACTCTTGAAGGTGAATTACTGTACACTTGGTGTGGGAAGCCTGTAAGGTGTGGAAGAGTGTGGCATCTCTTCATTATAATTTCTTTCTGGAAGAGTATTAATACAATTGGGTATTGTCTCTCATATTCTATGTTATTTTTGAATTCTAGTTACTTGTGATTCTGGTTAAATTCCACATTTAGTTGCTTGTACATGGTAATCAATTGTGTTCCCGGGTCCTAACAAATATTCCCTTTATTTATATTTTTACCTAGCGAATGGACCTAATATTTTTAATAAATATCATTAATTTATATTTTTAAACTTAATAAATTTAAGGTTTAATTTCCATGAGGATTCCTATTTTACCAATGTAGTTCATAAGATTATCACTTGCATAGACATAGCTCTACTATAGTCTTGTTATAGCAGTTGAAAAAAGAATTATGGCTACTTTATAATATTTTATTATTAATCACCACCATTTAAATATATCATTTTAATCATATAAATATTTAATAATTATATAAATATTTAATTTAATTATTAAATAATATTTAAACTAAGTTTTGGAGTGTGTGTATAATACAACCTTAAATTCTATTTTAAATAATTGAGATTGGGTATTAAATATTTTCCTTATATAAATTCTTGTTAAGTGATTTTACTTTTAATAGTGGGCAAATGCCATGATGTAATTCTAGAAATTTGTAGTTCTATATGTAGTTACCATTAAATAGTTTCATCCCAATAATTTGGACCAAGCATTACAAAACAAAGGCTAAAAATTTATAACATAGTGGTGGTGTGACCTCTGAATCATTATCACATCCCTAAATTTTTTAAGAACTATATGTTGTATTGTACGAATGGATTACTACCTTAAAAGGTTATTACATGTGATAAGTGTGAGGGAATAAATTTTAATCATAGTGTTTGGTTGGGTGAAGCCTCAAACTATATATATATATATATATATATATATATATATATATAGACACACACACACACACACACACACACACACACAACCCTATACCCTATCCCAACTCAAAATTTCTCACTTATGTAGTCCCCAAAGACTCAAATTAAGTGAATATAGAATCAGATAAGCTCTATTGATTAAAGTGTAGACATAGTTTAAAATCACCAATAGACAATGGAATTGGGTAAAATACCAAATCCAAGTTACAAGTCCCAATTTGATAGAAAAGGGTTATTATTTTGAGAAACCATTCTATGATGAAGGGACAAATCTTCCCTTTTAAAAACATCTACACAATATCCTATAATGTACATATGAGAGTGTGAAAATTTATTTTGGAATTATTATATTGTATGAAAGGATTTGATCTCAATATTACTATTTTAAAACATGATTATGTTTGTATCTTATTAATAAAAAAAAGTAAAAAAATCTCTTCGACTGAATGTATGTCAACCTATTTATGGGCCTTGTAAAGGCAATGCGGTTATCTTTGAATTACTACAAATATCTATGCACTTGGAATGAAATGAGTGATCCATAATATCTCCCTTTTTTGTGGTATTCAAGTGACATAAATATGCAATGGTATTTACAAGCCACTTTCACTTCACCCCAATTTGTAGGACAACCCCTACAAAACAAATTCTGACACAAACCAACCTCTAATTTGTTGATGATACTCTATTATTTGTATGAGTTATAATAAACAAAGCACTCAATACTCAAGCAATTATTGGACAATATGAGGCCACCAGTCAATAGGTTAATTTAATTAACATTGAACCCTATTCATTTTATTTAAAATCCCTCTAATGAGGCTACAACTGAGGACAAGTAGATAAATGAACATTCCTACTTATATGAATTGAGATGATAAAATAAACTATATAATGAGTTATTATACACATGTGCACCATATTTCCATTATTGAAATTTAATTAATGTGATTTGCACCTTGCTTAATGTATTTAGTAGTGGCATATTACATAATTTTCCATCAAATGTATTTATCCAACAAGTAGATCACTAGCAATGTAGAATAAAAGATTATAGGATTTTTTTTTTTTGCCACAAGATGAAATAATGTGATGTTCATAAAAATATTTGCACCATAATTGTATTCCATTATATTGATTAACCATTATATTGAAGGAGAATCAACATGATCCATTTGAACATACATTGATTGCATCTTAAAAGAGACTATTATTTTAAGACTAGATGCAATTTCAAGAACAAATAGATAAATTTGTGTGGAGACCAATTATTGGAGAACATAACATCTAATGACATCAAACAACAACAATCACCATGATGATATAAAAAATATCATTTTGTGTACCTTTTTCCAAGCATTAATGCTATCACCCAAGCTATAGAGCATGCAAAATGAGGCCACAACATGATCAAGGTTACCATAAATCATATCCTAATGCCTAAATAAAATAATAGGTAATAATCAACTAAAATAGTGTAGAATGCTAATAGGTGAAAATCTAAGACTCATGGATGAAGAGATTTTTACAAAAATAACAACTATCTTAAATCCTTGATGAAGAATAAACAATTTCCCACTACTTAGAACAACATGCATATGAAGTATAAATCTTGATAAAATAGTGTATAAAGAATGCCTCCTTTATGAATTGACACACAACTTGTACCCATTTTACATAAGTATGGTATTTAAGCTTGTAATTTACTAGTGGGATTAACCTTTTTATTGAAAAACCACTAAACTTCACAAAAATATGGTTCACCAATTACACAATATGATGATGATGATGATGATGATGATGATGATGATGATGATGATGATGATGATGATGATGATGATGATGATGATGATGATGATGATGATGATGATGACGACGACGACGACGATGATGATGATGATCATGATCATCTACATCTACATTTATTTAAATCATTTTAAGAGTGATATTGAATTTATTAAGATGTTATTAATATTTTAAGAGTGATATTGGATTTATTAAAATGCCATTAAAGATAAAAACCTTTTTTTTAACTATTGACCTAATTTCATAGGGTATTCAAGATCGTAGGTTGCTTTCTACCATTATTTTTTGAGTAATATTCCCTCAACCCTTTGACAAGTAACCTAAAAAATTATTTAGATAACAACAACCAGTTATGGTACCATGTCAAGATCAACATTGTCATCTAAATAATTTATATAGGGAAATGCAAAGCAAATGTGCATAATACAACACAATAATAACATGGAAAAATCAAAATGAGGTAAAAATATATAAATCTTATATCCATTTTATTGAGAAATAGTTTACACCCATTAACTTTCTTTTCATCTCACTTCTCCTCTTTATACAATAATAATTACACAAAACTAATACATTATCTTATTTTATTTATATTTTCATCTATATTGTACACATTGAATGATTTCAATATATAAGGAAGGTGTTCAGCTATAATACATAAATGATTATATATGTTTACCTTTTCAACTAATTTAATTAGTTGTTTACATATATTTTTGTATGTATAAGCTTATATTTTAATATAAATTTTTAGAGGTATGTTTGTTATGATTCGAGTTTACAATAAGTGTGTCCTCATAAAAATTATATGCTCCAATAGGTCCTCCCATTTATGAATATCTCAATGAGAATCATAATGATATAACTTTTGACACACCTAAAATTGATGAATATCACCATGATTACCTTTCTATTTATGACCCTAACTATCTTTATAATGAGGGTGAAGACCCCAATGATGACATTTGTAGTGGGACTAAATATTGTTGGTATGGTCTTATAGTTTATGATGATCCCTATGATATTCCTAATGTTCCCATTTTCACCACTTATCACATGGTTAAAAATAAATATCATGTTTCTCCCATATATAATGATGATTTTGGTGGATTGAATACCCTAGCATGATATCAAATGTTCCCATTGATGACATTTATGACATGGAAAAAAATCCCTCTAATGATATTTCCACATTTATAAATCCCCACTACAAATCAAGAAATGATGAGCATGGTTTTATTTATTGATACTCACCCTCTACCCCACTCTTGAAAGGCCTGAGAATGATAAGTCATCAAACCTCAGCTCACATTCAACCATTTTTTTCAACTCATTAGCTTATGAAAAACATCTAATTAAAATGCCTATCATAATATTATTTAACCCTAATTTGGATTAAGGAATTATACATAGGTAAATAGGGTGAAAGATATATAAATGATGAGGCACAAGGGTGAATATTAGATCTATAGCAAGCCAATTAATATGCTAAATTTAGATGTACCATATGTTAAATTTATTAAACTAAGATAGGTTATTAATGGATAATATAACTATGATAGATATAAAAATGACATAAAAAAGAATACTTAATTGGTTTTGATACTAATATATAGTATAAGAAGAAATCAAATAGGAAGATAGTTTTGGATTAGTCATTGGATTCTATATTTGGTGCTTCTAGCTCTCTAGATAGTTGTGTCAGCTTGGGAAAGTTACATCGACACTAGTGTCCAAGCTTGATGCTAGTGTCTTATATATAATATTCAATAAAATAATATGCAACCTCCTAGATGCTTATGGGTTTTGCTTTGCATTCATTATGTTATATTCAAATCTATGTCATGGACTATCGCTCCTAGTGAAATGGTGAAACCCTAGCTTTACATCATTAATGTGACCTTGGGTAAAAATGGGTTAGCAAGAACATGGTGCCAAGATGAACCACAATGACCCCATTCTTAAAAATCACTGCCTACATAGCCAATACTTTAGAAGAGGTCCTTAGACTCATGTAGTTTTCCCCTCCATGTGTTGGCTTATCTGTGAATCGTGCAATGTGTGTAAATCAAGTACAATAGTGACCTAGATTATAACTTAGTAAATATGACCTTATGACTAATATTTTAGTAATTTAGACATATAGTTGGGCTATTCCTTTGACTGATATCATAATATGGTAGAATAAGAAAGATTTTGGTAACTTGAGTGCTTCTTGAGTGCTCTTTTTTTCTGATTGCTAGGTGAGCAATGAATGTTTGAGTTGATATTTTATTTATCCCAATCATATCAAGAAATAAATATTATTAAATAACTTAGGTTGACCATTGTGATACATTTTATTTACAAATTATATGACTTCAGGGCATCAGACACTTGTGTCAGGGTAGGATAATAACATTGACACTACAGTATATCCTAGACATTAGTGGCTAGGGAGAAGGAGAGTAGGCATAAAATAAACACTTATATAGGTATAAGATAAGTACATTATAATCATTTTGGGTAAGATGGGGCATCTATATCATCAATATAAAGTTGATCATACTAAGAGATAGGCCAAGGGCACAATATATATCAAATACAAGGCTTGCAGAAGCAAGGCATGTGTATAAATAAGAGAAAAAACCAAGGTCTAAGTTTTCCAAGTGTAAAAGAATGAGGATATACATAATCACAAAATATAATCTATATTTACCCTTACCCCATCCACATTTAATCTATTAATGAAACTACTAGTTTTAAGGAAAGGAATAAGTACCTTGGTGTGTATGCACACCTTGTCTTTACTTGAGTTGAATTTGAATGCTTTGTTAAAGTTGAATTTGAATGATTTTCTAGTGATTAAATTAAAACCAAAATCATGTTATTGTATATAATAAGTGCATATAATCTAGGTCAAAAGTACTTGAAAGAGATTTAAAACAAAAAATCAAGGCTTAGCAGTACACCTATGTGTCGATGTAATCACCTTGCCTAATGGAAAGTTATTTTTGCAAAAAATGTATAATTTTAGTATGATATGAAACTAAGATAAGGATAAATATAGATAATTTTTTTAAATTAATATATCCAAGGAGATAGAGAGAGAGAGAGAGAGAGAGAGAGAGGTTGGAAGGCACATGCCACCAACTTTGGAGTAAAAGTGAGGTGCCACCTAGCAGTTAAGATTAGCTAAACCATGAAACCCAATGATACTTATACCCTAGTGAGTTTGAATGATCAATTACAAACTAAAGATATATCAATATTAAGTGATTTTATCACCCCATCCATAACAAAAGGTGAACGAAATACTACAATATATTGGCTTGTTAAAGTTTGTAAAAGTTCATAGGGTATTAATACATGTAATGGTTTTGGAATCTAAGATTGATTTGGATTTTTAAATATTAGGCACATGTTACATAGCATATGCACCTTAGATATGTATCATGATAAAAATATGAGTAACAATGGTATCATGTATAAAATTATTCCACAAGTGTGTATTAAAATCATATAACTATGTATTTTGGCCGATTTAAAAAAAATGTAAGTGTGGAGGACATGCTTCCAAATTATACCCACACTATATAGAGAGAAATATGAAACTGATATAAGTACCAATATATATGACATGTTTCCAAAACATGTACCCACTATAAACTAGATATGTTGAATATTGAGGTCTGGAGAACATGCTTCCAAAGCATGGCCCCATCGAATCTATGAATTATAAGTACCATAATGAATAAAATGTGGAAAAATGATTTCAAAACATGCCCCAATTATATCTAAAAACTATGAATGTGTATAATCCCTATCCATATGACATGCCCCACTGAATTTATAAACTGATATAAGTACCAAAAACTAAATAAATGTGGAGAACATGCTTCCAAAGCATGTCCTCACTATAATCTTGAAACTATGAATGTGTCAAAGCTATGTTCATATGACATGCCCCAAATGAATTTGATAATTAGTGTAAGGTGTGGATAACATGCTTCTTAATCATGCCCCCACTAATACTCTACCCTTTAAAGTGAGGGAAAAATAGTACCTGAAAGTTACCTTACCTTAAAAGAATAAGACAACTATAAAATATGTGAATGTAATGATGTAGCATATAGAAATAAACATGTCTTAATAAATTTATCATTGAATTACATAGAACCAATGTGATCACATGTAAGCCTAAGATACATTATAAATATAATGACAACATTTAGATAGCAACATTACAAGCTTGAAAATTAATCAAGTACACACACAAGAGCACTCAAAAGCAAGTTAAAAAGTAGTGGTCTAAAGATATCATAAACAAGGGGCATGTTCAAATGTCATAAAAATGAATGGACATGACTTAGTCAACTATATAAAAAAGTAAGGAATGACATATTCAATTTTACATATAACAAGAAATGACATATTTAAATATATAAAAATGCAAACATAGGCATAGGGGCCACATATAATGGAGCATATTCAAATCCTCAAAAAATCAAGACAATAGCAAGGTAAAACACTCAAGGAAGTTTTTAAAGTAAAAGCATAAGCAACCAACATAAACATGTCATAATGGTCCATGAATTTAGTGTGTTATAAAAAAGCATCAAGTACATAACATATCAAGTACCCTATGTAATGTATAATCATGGATAATAGGAACATGTAAGTAAATATGTGATCTTAAACATGATAATGTAGATTGATCATCAAATCATATAACCTATGTATCAAGATCATATAAGATAGATACACCCAACATCTTGGTGACATGAGTAGAGGTAAAACCCAACACCCATAAGTGTATCATGTATTTGTGTATGCTTGTATATGTGTATGTAAGATTTAATGATATGCTAGTCCTCAATATAGATGCCAATGGGCCAATAAAACATGTAGGTGATAATTTTTTACTAGATTTTTGAAATTTTTTTTTGTTATTTTAGGAAGATTCAAGAATATCCTATGATCTCATCCAAACAATGATCATAGGTACCTCCCCACTTGAAACCTAGTTCAATAAAATAGTGATACTATCAAGGATCATGTATAGGTGCAATTTCTAACACTATAGTATCTATGATGCTTGGCATATGTATAATATGACTCTAGAGTTTTAAATTAATAATAAAAGGAATATGGATTCTTGGAACCCATCTCTATGTACTCTATGGTTTCTTTGGAATAACAATAGTATGAACTTGTTTAGGTGATCTAGATATTTGAATATGGTGCATAAAAGATGAGGATTATGTGGAACCCACTGTCCCATTGAATTATTTGACCGATCTAGTAGAGGGGTCTAAATCATGATGAGTATACCCCAAATGAATAAGTAGTGTCATGGTGATAACACTTTTGCTTGCACCATTATCAATCATAACACTACATATGGGGTGTTTATTAAGGTATGCTCAAATTAATAGATCAGAGTCATCATCCTTAATTTCACTATCACCAAAGTAAATGGAAGGTTTTTAAATCATAGGAAGTATATGTCATGTTTAATTACCAATGAGCTCATCTAGTGGGTGCTCATAATATGATGGAGGAGAATGTGAATTATATGCCATTTGAACTTTTGGTTTTTTCTTGGAATGGTCTTGTAAAGGATTATTAAACATTTTTTATTTATTGTGATCACCAAGTTTTTAACCTAGTTCCTTTGGAGGATCATCAAATTTAATCTATAGGCCATCAATGAGGTCCTACATATTATGCTTTATGGTAAAACAATTGCTTATAAAGTGTCCATGGCCTTGTGATAGTCATAATAAATAGTTACTTCATATCCTTTGGGTAAAGTTATATTTACATCAACCTTTATAGGAGAAAGGATAGATATAATATGACACTCTAACAATCATGAGAGTAATAAATCAAGAGGCTCAAGTAAATTTGTAAATGGTCTCCTTGGTACATTAGATAGAACAAGTTGATTATGTTATTGTATAACTATGTTACTTATGTTGGTTGTTTCCTTTTTAA
Source organism: Torreya grandis (assembly GCA_037957365.1). NCBI lineage: Eukaryota > Viridiplantae > Streptophyta > Pinopsida > Cupressales > Taxaceae > Torreya > Torreya grandis. The sequence continues at coordinate 338,023 of JARHVA010008051.1, read as the reverse complement.
TTCAAGAGTTTTTACTTTATAACTTGGTTTAATTGTAATTTTTTACTAGAAGTAGATGTAATTGGTGTGTTTGCTACATACTTGAGCTTATTCAATGACATAAGATTAATTTCACTATCCCATAAAACATGGCATAATTCATCAAAATATTGAAACATTTTGAAAACAATGGACTCATGTAAAGGAGAAAGCAAACATTGCTTGAATATGTCTTGTAATTCTTTGTCTACCATAGGATTGGTTATTTTTGGATAGCATTGTCTTTTATCTCAAGACATATTCATTTATTGGTTCATTGGTTCCTTGTTTGATCTTTGCAATTTTAGCATATGAAACCTTTTCAGTGATTTTGATAGAAAAATGTGCCAAAAATTGATCTGCAAGTGGTTTGAATTATTTCATGGATTGGAGAGTTAAATCATAAATCCACCTCAAAGCATAGTCCTTGAGGATACATGGAAATAATTTGGTCAAAATTTTATCATTTGAAGCATAATCAAGGCATGTCGCATATAAGGTTCAAAAATGTTGTTCAATATTACCCTTGCCAACATGGAATGTGAAGTTAGGTGAAATAAATATAGATGTAAAAGGTTCAAAGATATCTCAAATGTAAGAGCGTTATGAAACACATTTTTCAAATCTATAGCATGTGAAGACTTTGAATCCTTTTTTTCAATGTTTGTAACCTTATCCTACAAGGTCTTTACAAATTAAAGGATTGATTGAATTGTAGGCCTGGTTGGATTTTGATTAGTAATTTGAGTGGTCACCAAAGGGGTTGGAAATATTTTTTGAATATTAATAGGCATTGAAACCAATGTTTATGTTGAAACAATAGGTAAGTTCATAATAGATGTATCAATAGTAGTTTCAGGGAACAAAGGTTGGAACACATACTTTATGCCCCCATTAGTTATACTAAGTTATAATTTGCTCAATGGGAGGGATATATCTACTAATTATTTTAAATTTTTAACTTCAAGTAGAGTTTTTAATATTTTATCAAGATCTTTAGTGTTCTTTTGAATGTGCTTATGAAACATTACAATTACATGCACTTGGTCATTGTCATTTATTTATAGATTTTAATTATCATAATATTCTTCTATGATAACTATTATCACTCTAAATTTCACCCTTGAGTATGTTATTCAAGCCTTCTTAATTTAGGTGATATCATGGAGAGACCTCTAGGCTATGGGTGGCCTAATCAATGAGGTGAATCTCTAGATAGGACTAGATCCCTTGATGTATCACCTAGAATTATGACTAAAACTATTATTTTCAAGGGAAAGGGAGTGAGATAACTAAAAACAATTAAATGGTAGGTGATGCACCAAAATTATTATCCTCCACTATCCTATATTTTACTAATAACATGAACTAGGACTAAAATATGATTACACAACTCAACATGAATCTGCAAGCATTAGTGTTTCAATATGAAGGTTATGGTCAAGACATTAGCCAAGAGGGATGAACAAGAGGTATCATGATAGACACTAGTGAATAAATCTCCACATTTATCCATTTTAGTACATGTAACACACTTCATATGACCAATTAATATGACTAACAACCTGCAAAGAGGTAAAGATATAGGACAAATGAGAGGAATATGCAGACATTCATCAAATTTCCATGGACATAAACTAGTTTCAACATTGACAAGGATATATATCAGCATGTATTCACTTTAGAGGTAAATTACAAATTTTTATGTGAGTAGGGCTTCACCATACTCTAATTGAGAATCCCTTTACAAGCCAAATCAGGCCATACATATAGAAGAAATGAGAGAGGGGAGAGCGAAGGGATGTTGAGATATTCCATGAAAAGTGTCAATATTAAAATTTAGTTACAATTAAAATTTTAATATTCCAACAAAAATCTTGTCATCCTCTTCAACTTGTGTATTAAATAATGAATTTCTCAACATGACGTAGGAGTTCTTGATTTGCTTGTTGATTCATCCTTCTTTTTGAAACTGAATTATTTAATTGAGGGGTTACACCTTAAATAATTTCCTCCATCATGTTTATATATATATATATATATATATATATATATATATATATATATATATATATATATATATATATATATATATATATATATATTTACACCTTTTGATATGATGTGAAACTCCTCAAACTGATGCAACAGGGTTGCATCTCATATGCCCACTTTGTCATCTTGTCAAGTTTGCCAAATGCATAGTGAAAACCTATAACTTGGTGAATTTGCATTATTTGTGTAGATAAGAGGACTAAATATTATTGTAAACTAATTTTCATGTTTTCATTGACCTTAATTCAAACTTTTAACCCTTTATTCCACCTATAAATTCCAAAAATGCCCAATTTGGTGTTTTTATGCCTCAAGAAGCCCTGAATTGGCTTATGGGGTCAAAAATGAGTTTTAAAGATAACCTAGATATATTATTGGCTTAAATTTAAATTTATAAATGATTAATAACTATTTTAATTGAAAAAAACTAAAAAATTAGTCATAAAACTCCCAAATAAAAATTCTTCCTAAACTGCATGTTGATTATCCTATAGGGTTGCTTAGATAGGATTTTTAGTGCTCTGAGATTATTTTGCATTATATTTCAGTTTATAAGCATGGATTTAAGCTTTAAAAATATGTATAAACCCTCCCATAATCTTTTTTTCCTTAAAAATGTATGTGAGACCCAACTCACACTTCATCCATGAGCAAACCCTTAAGAAACCTTGATTTTCTTCATAGTACAGACCTGTGTTTTGACTATTTATATCCATTCATAAATTTTATAGAGATTAAACCAATTTTAAATATTTTTATATTTGTCTCCCAACCTTAATTTCAAATTTCATGAGTTTTAGAGCTTGAAAACTCAAGTTATGACCTTTTTAGTGCTGCCTCACCTCACATTTTCTCATTTATGTATGATTATAGGTTTGTGTTTTGGAATTTATTGAATTATATGAGGTATAAATACCTAATTAATTTATCATTATAACATATATGAGCCCATATAACCAATAAAATCATTATTTGGTCATGATAAATCAATAAAACCTCCCAAAACACCTTTTTAGACCTATAACAACCCAGAAATTGAGAATAATGACACTTGGAAAAAGAGAAATGAGCATATCTTGAGTTTTATGAGGTATAAATACCTCATTATTTTTAAATTGTGACCTATATTAATCCTTTAACCATTAAAACAATTTTATTCATTAAATCAATCACATAAGACTCCAAAAAAGTACCTTTTCTAACTGTAACATTTGTATTCTTAAAACTCTACAAGTTGTACCTGCACATCTAACCATTATGTGAATTGAAAATTTTATTTAAAAATTTGTAGGAGAGTTATTTATCACCTTTAATAGCTCACAAAAATTTCACTTGTATCAATATATTCATAAATTCACTTCAAACAAGAGAAAACTATGAGGTTGGGGTTTTGGAGGAGTTTAAGGAGTTGCAAACACTCTTAGTGATTGTTCATAAAGATTTTCCCCTCTTTCTCAGAACTATTAATAAAAATTTTAAGGGAATAGGGTTTCCACCCAACCCCTAAGATCATTAATCCTAGTGTGCCTCATTTTTTGTTAACTATCCATCATAAATATACCCTTCTTCACAAGCTTGTGACCCAATGAAGATCTCGAATTGCCTCTTCCTTGTCTTAAACTTGTAAACTCTTGTCCTATCATGATTTTGGATTTATAAGTATGGATAAGGTTATTTTATACCACATAGTTTCTTAATCACTTGTGACCTTTGGATTTCATTTCAATGTAGCATCTTATTTTCTCATATTATGACAACTTTAGCCTACCGTTATCATGTTGAAAACTGACTCACAAGATTTAACATGTGTGTGCAATTTCCAATCACCTATTTTACCTTTAGACTGACCTTGATAAGCTTGAATCACATGTTTGAGACACAAAAATTACTTTGGAAATAAATATTTGCATAACTAATGATTTAGACAAGTATAAAATAATGGAAACATAAACCTTAACTTTTTCAAAAGTACATTAAACTATGCTAAGCATGCCATTTGAATGAATTTTTTCTCAGAAGGACCACTTAAAATGAATCAACATCAATTTTAACATGCTAGGGGTCAATGGTGGAAATATTTTCCAACATTCATGGTGACCTCTAGGGGGTGCTTGCTTGCTAAGCACTCTAGACTAGTTGCCTCATTTATCCATTGGGCTATAGAGTCACCTATCATTCAACTTCAGCCTTGATTAGATCTTGAACCTGATTTAAAAGGTCTTAAATAAGTAAATATAACTAATATACCTATAAAACACACAACAAGACAAGAACAACACACCAAAATAAGACACTCACACACTTGTGCTATAAAGCACTTAGAGAAATCAAAACACAAGAACACTACTAAGTACAACTAACCTTAAGACATCCTCCTCCTGGATCAAAAGAGAAATTTCTAAAAACACCTTCTCCATGAGATAGATAATTATGTAGAGCAAGATTCTTTTTTAACATGATGTTTTACTAATTAGACTCCTTGCTTTCCAACTCCTTTGGCATAATCTCAAGTAATTAATCATCAATAAACATACCTCCTATAAAAATATAATCATTTTTTGGCTCAAGACTCACCTCACATTTCTCTTGGATGCTTGAAGGAACCTCAAAAGTGATCACATCTTGGCTCATAGGAGCATCATCGAATTTATCTTATACTGGCTCTATGAAATGGTGTGTTTGGTCTTGAATGTCCTCTTGGGGACTTTCACATTGATATTTAGAGAGGAAAGTAACTTCAACATTATCTTTAATCTACCTTATAGGATATGTAGACACTTTAAGATCCTTAAATTCATTGCAAACGTCCAAGTACAACTACCACATGTTTTCAACTTCCTCATAACTAGCATCTTGAGGGGATACAACTTGAACCACATATTCCCCTTTCTCTTTATGAACCATAGGATTGTTAAGAACTTCAAACTCCTCTATGTAATCATGATGTAGCTACAATTTTGCTCTCTCAAGCTTTGCCTCTTGTTCATTGGAATCCATTTCAAGCCCACTCAAGACCTCATCATGTTTACTTTGTAGGTCTTCTACTTTAAGATCAATTTAAACCTCTTCATTAAGACTCTCTAGGTAGATGCTTCCTTGTATTACCTCTATTTCAATTTCAACCAATTATTCTTTGAAATAAGAAATAAGGCCATCATATTCAATTAAATAAGGGAGATCAAAATAAGATTTTACCTCCTCTTGGCCACTTGAGACATCTTGAAAGATGTCCAAATACACCTCTATTATAGCTAACTATTCCAATGCCTCAAGAGCCTCTAAGAACTATTTCTCTTAGGCATCCATGATCTCTTGGAGGTGACTAACTGGCTAGGCAACTATTGTAATTAATTCATCTAAGCTTTGTTCACATTTAGGAATGTTATCTCTTTAAAATTCTACTACCACTTCATCAATATCACCTTTCCCTTCATCTATAAACACTAATTATCTTTTCTCTTCACCAAGGGGAGTGCCAATGTTGATATCTTCATCATATTCACTTGAAGTATCTTCATCACTTGCAGCTATAACTTGATTTTCTTCATTTACCTCCCATAGAACAAGTTCTTCCTCAAAAAGGGAGATGGTGGGAGGGAAATGAATATGCTCATGAGTTGGCTTGGGAATTGAGGGAACACTATTGTAACTTGAGGTCTTGTGGATGGTTGACTCTTCCAATAATTCTTGGAGAGAGATCAAATTCAGTTGTGTTATGGATCTCTTATTCTTCCCAACAAGCACATCTTCACTTTTTTAAATGTCTTCTTGGATTGATTTCCATGATGGAAAGGTTCAAGTCTCTTGGGGAAGGATGGATGGGGTTTGAATAGGCAAAGGCTCTACCTTAGCTTTAATTACCCTATTTATGCATCCTTCATCTTGATTCTCCCATGACTCAACTACTTGCTTCTAGATTGGAATTTTGAACTTAGGAGTCTCCTCTTGATAGTGTGTTAAAACTTAAGGGGTGGGTGAAGGGCTTGGGAAGCTTGGTAAATTGCTTGGCTTAGGTTATATCACCTTATCCTACTCTTGGAATGGTGTATAATATTTAGATTCCATTACTCTTTCTATTATGATGGACTGAAATATATGATCATTTTCAAACTCAATCTCTCTAGCTAGATGTGTTTCAAATTCAAGATTTATCTTTTCAAAAATCTCTTCAGGCTAATTAGAAAGATAAGTACTTTGCCAAGGTTGATTGAGATCATGAGAAGAGGGTATATAATGCTAATAGAAATCTTGATAAGATTGATATGAAAGTTGATGACCTTGACAAAATTTTTGAGGAAGAGAGGAAGAATAGTACTCTTGATAACAAGGTTGGTCATATTGATAGCTAGAGTCATATGGAGGGTAAGTAAGGTCATTGTAGGACTGATATGGCTCAACAAATGGATGGTATGGATCAACATAAGACTGATATGGATCATTATACTATTGATAAGGATACACATAGGCCTAATATGGCTCACCAACTTGAGTAAAATTAAAATCCACTCTAAACTCAACCATGAAACCTCATGTGAAAGGCAAAATACAAAGAGCAATTGATTGAAAAAATATTTGGGCTGCTAAAAATAGATGAATGAACTTGGATTCATCATTGATGCTTGTGTTCATGCCTTGAAAGGCGAATGTATTGAAGATCAGTAACAATAAATATTTAATGAATGAAAATCCTTGTCCTACCGGGCATGTTAGAACTTTTATCACTCTAAATTGCACCCTTGAGAAGGTTTTTCAAGCCTTCCTCATTTAGGTGATAGCATGGATACACTTCTAGGTTATGGGTGGTCTAATCAATGAGATGAATCTTTAGATAGGGCTATCTCCCTTGATGTATCACCTAGAACTATGACTAAACCTATTGCTTACAAGGGAAAGGGAGAGATATAATTGAAAATAAGTCAATGGGAGGTGATGCACCAGACTTAGTATCATCCACTTTCCTATACTACACTAAGGACATGAAATAGGACTGAAATATAATTACACAACTTAACATGAGCCTCCAAGCATTAGTGTTTCAATATGAAGGTTATGGTCAAGACATTATCCAAAAGGGATGAACAAGAGGTCTCATAAAAGATACTAGTAAATTAGTCTCCACACTTCGCCATTTTAAGACCATATAACACATTTCATATGACCTGATAAGATGACTAATAACATACAAAGAGGTAAAGAGATAAGACAAATGAGAGGAATTTGTAGACATTATCATTAAATTGCCATAAACATACACTAGTTACAACATTGAGAAAACTAGATATCAACATGTATTCAGTTTAGGGGCAAATTAAAAGTGTTTATTTGGGTAGGTCTTTTCCATATTATAATTGAGGATCCTTTTACAAGATAAATTAGGCCATATATATAGAATAAATGAGTGAGGGAAGATAAAAAGGATGTTGAGAGAGTCCATGACAAGTGTCATTCCTAAAACTTAGTTACAAGGCAAAGTGGAAGAGTACAACAATATACTTGTAATCATCTTCAACATATATGACTTGATGAAATTATGTCTTATTAAAGGTAGTGTAGGAGTTCTTTATTTGTTTGTTGATTCATCCTTCTTATTGAAACTATTTTCCTTCTTTTATTGATGGGTTACACCTTGCATAACTTCCTCAACCACATTTATATATCTTATTTACACCTCATGATATGATGTGAAACTCTTAAAAGTGATGTAATTGGTCTGACATCTAATATGCCCACTTTGTCATCTTGTCAAGCTTGCCAAATGCATAGTGAAAACTTGAAACTTCAATAATTCACATGATTTGGGTAGAGAATAGGCTTAATGAGGGTTGAAACATCATTTTCATGTTGGCACATACCTCTTTAAAATTGGTATCCCTATATTCTAATAAAATTTTCCAGGATCACTGGATCAATGAATGGTCATGGTAAAGTGATCATGCGAGTCAAGCAAGCATACATCACATAGATAAAATCAATTGAAACCATCAAATGAGATTATTACACAAAGAGAGTCTCCACAAGAGTAATGAAAATGATACAAGATCAAAATAGCATTATGAGGATGCAAAAGCAAGATCAAAATACATAGAATAACAATAGCTTTCTGTCTCAATGAGTACTGGCTGATTGAATGAATAATGCAAAGGGAGAGAGGTATTTATAGGTTGGAGAGATAGTGAAAGCCCATATTCTAGTGAATGTGGTACTAATCTTCCTAAATAGACTTTAGATCCCTAAGTAATCTAATGTATCCATGTAGCCAAAACCCATAGGAAAAAGGCCTAGACCAACACCCCCCCCATAAGCATACATGGATACATTAGTTTATTTTAGCATCTTCTTCTAGGGGGTCTTTTAGTCTCCTCTTCTTATTTTCTCTCTTTTTGGGGGGAGTTTTTTCCCACAGGGTTTTCTCCTTTTCTCTACTTTATGAGAGATTGCATTATACATGGGTACCTCATCAGGCTTTGTTGTTGGGACCCATTTTTCACATTTTTTGTATCATAGGGTACAAAACATGAAATAAATGTGCATCCACATAGAAGAGAGAGAATGTGAATATAGAATGTCACATGGAAAATGTTGTAGTAGGTCCCTCTATAACAAATGATGTCTCTTCATTTTGAAAGAAAGAAACCCTAAGCTATCAAACTGTTGAATTCCCACTCAAGTGGAATGCACATAGGAATCACAATGTAGATGTCTAAAAAATGTTGAAATGTCTCCTTACTAGTGCTCAAATGTGCCAAAGTCTGATCAGGTATCACAAGCCTAACATTAGAAGATGGATTTGAACAAGCATGAAATGAAGGAGAGAGAATAGCCAGAGAAGAAGATAGACATGGAACATTCATTGAAAGAATGTCCATGGGAAGTAGAGAGAAACACTTAATAAATATCAAAACTAAAGATTGGTCTACAAATGAAGCACTTAGATCTAAAAGATGAACATCCTCAGGAACATATGAGTCATAAATACTCTTAATGTGTGTACTCATGCTAGAAATAGTAGACTCCTCCAAAGTGCAAGTCTGTGAAGGCTCTGAAAGAGAAATAATCTACATAGGAATGAATTTAGAATCTATAATAAGACAACCAAGGTCTAGCAAAATTTTTCCCTATAGTGGGGGATCAATAGAAGGAAGAGCATTATCCACCATGGATATGTCATCATAAGTAACAAAATCAAGAGATGAGAGTACAACTATATTTGAAGAGATGATAGGTAGTGGAGGAGGAGGTGTGATGTAAGTCTCAAATAGATCTCCAAAAAGGGTCTGTAGGATGCTCCAAATAGTGCATGAACACTTTGTATGCTCTATATAGTGGTGTAAATCCCATGAAACATGCAAAAATAAGTGGCCATATACATAATCACAAGAGTTGGCCTAATCATTAAATTGACCTAGGTCAATAGGCTCAATAATCCATCCATATAAGAATGGAATAAGTTTCTGATCCATGAGTAAATGTTCTATATAAGCATGCCATGAATCATAATTATCCTTTCCAATAAGGATCACTGAAGATGAAAAAACTCTCCTCAATTGTTATCTCTCAAGTGATAATGCATGCTCAAATGGATGTTAGGCTCTACTGATAATGCATCCAAGAATATAAGATCAATCTATGCAAATAGTCACTAAATGGGCATAGGTAACGGTTACAAAAACTAAATGTGCACACAAAATAATGTAGGGCCCACAACAAATCCCAAGATAATTAGTAGTGACCCCCCTATGTTTTCAATAATAAAGCATGCTCAATGTGAGTACATCAAACTTAATTGACAATATGTCTAGATAGGTATGAGAAAATAGTGCACAAGTGATAATGCACACTCAAATGGATGTTAGTCTCAGCTGGCAATGCATCCACAATAGTGATTACTCAGTGCAATTCACCAAATTATTACACATAAAATGCAAATAGGCCAAGCAATAGGATGTCAGACTCTACTGATCATGTATCTGTATGAGGAGAAGTAAATGTGTGAACTAGTCAGGTAGCCCCCCCAAAGGCACAAAGGGTAGATCTAAAATAAATGCCACAACTATATGGATCTCTACAACCAATGTGAAAATCCAACATACCAATAATACCTTGTATTTTTTTTGCAAAAAATGACCCTTACAATTTTTTTCCAAAAAATAACCCCAAAATTTCATAAACCCACTAAAAAAATTGATTGTAATAAACTCTATATTTCAAAAATTAAATAATAAAAAAAAACCCAAACAATCAAATATCATATTGGCACTTTGATACCATAATAGAATTTTCTAGGATCACTGGATCAACGAATGGTCATGGTGGAGTGATCATGTGAGTCAAGCAAGCATACATCACATAACTAAAAGAAATTGAAACCATTAAATGAGAATATTACATAAATAGAGTCTCCATGAGAGTAATGCAAATGATACAAGATCAAAATAGCATTAGGAGGATGCAAAATCAAGATCAGAATACATAGAAGAGCAATATCTCTCTGTCTCACTGAATACTAGCTAATTAAATGAATAATGCAAAGGGAGAGTGGTATTTATAAGTTGGAGAGATAGTGAAAGTCCAAATTATAGTGAATTTGGTACTAATCTTCCTAAATATCATTTATATCCCTAAGTAAGCTAATGTATCCATGTAGCCAAAACCCATAGGAAAGAGGCCTACACCAACATATTCCACTTAGAACTCCCAAAAATGCCCAATTTGTTATTTTTAGGCCTCAAGAAGCCCTAAATTGGCTTATGGGGTCAAAAAATGGTTTTAAGGCTCACCTATATATATTATTGGGTTAATTTGAAACATATAAATGGTTAAAAATTTTGGTAATTGAAAAAAACTAACAAATCATTCATAAAACTCCCAAATAAAAATTCTTTCTAAACTACATGTTTGATGCCCTATAGGGTTTCTTAGAGAGGTTTTGTAGTGATCTAGACTTATTTTACATTATATTTTAGTGTATAAGCATGTAATTAGGCTTGAACAATATGTATATACCATCTCATAAGCTTGGTGGCCTTCAAAAGGTCTAGAACACCCAACTCACACTTCATCCATGAGCAAACCCTTAAGAAACCTTGATTTTATTCATAGTACAAACATGTGTTTTGACTATTTATCATCTTTAATGAAACATACATACCTTAAACCAATTTTAAAATATTTTATATGTTTCTCCCAACCTTCAATTCAAATTTCATGAGTTTTGGAGCTCTAAAATGCAAGTTATACCTTTTTAGTGTTACCTCACCTTGCATTTTCTCATTTTTGTATGATAGTAGGATTAAGGTATATGAGGTTTAAAGACCTCATTTATTTTAAATTGGAACCTTTATTAACCCCTATAACTATTTAAATCATTTTTTAGTCATGATAAATCAATAAAACCTCCCAAAACACCTTTTTAGACCTACAACAACCCATAAATTGAGAACAATGGCACATAGGAAAAGAGAAACAAGCATATATTGAGTTTTAAGAGGTATAAATACCTCATTATTTTTTCATTGGGATTATAAAATTAATGAGATCCTCTTACTTTGAGGATACAATGCAAAAAATCTATATATTTTTTACCTTTTCAAGGAGTAAGATAAAAAATAAAATGAAGGAGAGTATTAAGTCAAGACTGCTAAATTCTTTCCCTCCTTATATTTTGGGATGGTTAACAGATATTTCAAAGACTAGGAGAGATTTAATCAAATTTTTAAAATAATCATCAATGAAATATATTTATTATTAATTTAATAATTAAAATGATGCTAGATCAATTGGACCTTTTCTATTTATTGGATAAATAAAGTGGATTCAATCCCTATCTAAGTGTAGAACTCAAGGGAGGGAGGTTAGATATAAATCTAGATCTGATTAATTTTTGATCAAATAAAATCCATGGTGCATTTGATTAGAATTTACCTAGATATGGATCTAATGATATAGTCTATTGAATCTGTTGTAAGCATGGATGAGCCCCTTTAATCATTCACACCGTTGTATGCATTCAAATAATGACATAAGACTCCAAAAAAACACCTTTTCTAAATACAACACTTGCATTATTAAAACCCTAAAACATATACCTACACATTTCACCATTATTTAAATTGAAATTTTGATTGAAAAAGGTATAGGAGGGTTATATATTGCCTTTAAGAGCTCACACAAATTTCCATTTGCATCAATAGATTCATAAATCCACTTCAAGCAAGAGAAAATTGTGAGGTTGGGGTTTTGGAGGAGTTTAAGGAGTTTTGAACACTCTTAGTGATTGTTCATAAATCCCTTCCCCTCTTAATCAGAACTATTGATACAAATTTGAATTACATAGAGGTGTCTTCAAACCCCTAAGAGTGTTGGTCTTGGTGTGCCCCCTCTTTCATGAACTATACATTACAAATTTTCCCTTCTTCATAAGCTTGTGACCTGATGAAGTTCTTGAACTACCTTTCCCTTGTATTGCACCTATAAACTCTTTTTATATCATGATTTTGTTTTGATAAGTATGGATAAGGATGTGGTAGACCATGTGGGTCCTCAATCACTTGTGACCTTTGGACTTCACTTCAACATAGCATCTTATTTTCTCATAATATGACAACTTTAACCTACTAATTCCATGTTTAAAACTAACTCAAAATATTTGACATGTGTGTGCAACATCCAAGTCACCTACTTGACCTTTATATTAACCCTACCAAGCTTGAATCACGTGTTTTAAACATAAAAATGACTTTGGCAATAAGGATTTGCATAAAGAATGACTTAGACAAGTATAAAAAAATGGAAATATAAACCTTAACTTTTGAAAATATACCTTAAATTATGCTAAACATGCCATTTTAAGGGATTTTGACTCAAAAGGACCACTTAAAATGAATCAACATCAATTTGAAAATGATAGGGGTCAATAGTGGAAAAATTTACCAATAATAACCTTATCAGGATTTTTTTTCATTGTCAACATGGGTATCATTATAATCCAAGGTATGAAATCCCTTGTGTGTTTTTGACATATTGGATGGGTTGAGGGTAAATTCAATATTTTAAATTGATGCACCCCACAATCTAAGGTTATGTCTAGCTTGCATGAAAAATAGTACTAATAAAAAATGAAAATGTACAACAATCTAAAACCCTAACTGGTTTAAAACCCTAAGAATCAAAAAAATTACATTTACATAGATTAAGCTCACCAAATTTTTAACCCTAATTTGGATTTAGGATTCCTACTTAGGTAAATAGAGTTAAGGATATAGAAATGATAAGGCACAAGGATGAATATCAGATCTACAATAGGCTAATTAATGTGTTAAACTTAGATGTACCATATGTTAAATTTATTAAATTTAGATAGGCTATTAATATAAAGTACAACTATGATAGATATATAAATGACATAAAAGAGAGTACTTAGCTAGTTTTAATTCTAATGTAGGGTTGGATCTAGTATAAGAAGAAACTAGGTAGGAAGATAGTTCTAGATCAATTATCAGATTCTAGATCTTATGCCTTTAGCTCTCTAGATAGTTGTGTCATACTAGGATAATTATGTCAATCCTAGTATTTAATCATGATGCTAGTGTCCTTTATAAAATATTTGATGAAATAATTTGTGTCCACTTGGATGCTTTTGGGTTTGGCTTTACCTTCACTCTGGTGAATTCATATCTAGGTCATGGACTATAACTCCTAGTGAAATGGAAAAACCCTAACCTTGCATCTTCAATGTGACCTTGGGGGAAAATTAATTAATGAACACATAATATCAAACTAATCCATAATGACCCCACTATCAAAGGGCACTACCGACAAAGCCAATACTCCATAAGAGGGCATTAGACTCATGTAGTTCTCCATTATGTGTTGGCTTGTGTGTGAATCAGGTAATTTGTGTAAAGTATAATAGTGACCTAGCTTGTAACTTGGAAAACATGACCTTATAACTACTTCTTTATTACTTCAAACTTGTAGCTAGGCTATTCCTTTAAGTGATATAAAAATAGGGTAGAATAGAAATTTTTTTGGTAATTTGAGTGATTCTTAAGTGATTCTTGAGTGCTCTTTTAGTCTGATTGCTAGTGAGGAATGAATGAGGGTTGATATTATATTTATACCAATCCTATCAAGAGACAGCTCACATTAAATCACTGAGGCCAACCATTATGATATTTTTCATTTTCAAATTGGATGACTTTAGGGAACTAGACACATGCATTAGGGCAGGACAGTAATGTTGAGGCTACTATCCATCCTGAACATTAGTGTCTAAGGAGAAGGAGAAAATATATAGGTTTAAAACTTATAGAGGTATAAGATAAGTAAATTTTAAGCATTATTGGGAATATGGGATGTTTTTATCATCAATATAAAGTTGGATAGGCTAATATATAGGCCAATAGGCATAATATATAATAGATGCAAGGATTGCAGAAGCAAGGCATGCATAAAAGCAAGAGTAATAGATAAGGTCTAAGTTTTACAAGTGTACAAGACTGAGGTGCTACATAATCATAAAATATCATCTATAAATACACATTATGGGTGTTTTTTATCCTCAAGCCTATATGAACATTCAAAACTATCATGATTAATGTTATAACATTTCCCATCTACCCAAATGTCCACTATAATCACTTCTTGCCAACTATATCTACCAACTTAATATTCTTTAGTTGTAATCGATTTCATCACACTACATTGGCCATGACCTAGGATGTGTTGATACAATACTTTCTATTTCACCCAACTATACTGGCCATAACAAAAAATGCATTTATATAATTCTTACTCTTTCATCCAAATACATTGGCCATGATTGAGAATCTATTGATATAATTCAATTTTTTCCTTATATACCTAAGTGTATTAACATAACCAATACATTCCATTCCAGTCCTCTTTCACCATATTATATTGATTGGGATAATGTATTTCATTATAGTCATATTCTATTATATTATATGGGTTTTTCCAATGAAATTCATTGTATTCCTCTTTCACCATATTGCATCATCTTGGTTGATACCATACATTAAAAATTTATATCACCTCCCAAAGATCCTGACATTACCCTAAATACCATATTCCATGCTCTAAAAAATATTTACATATATTTTGACATCATTATTAGGTTTATCAATCTTGATGTTAACTCTGATCCACATATATCCTATAGGTTGGGGCATATTTTTAAGCCTATCCTCTTCTTCTCTCATAGTTTGGGGCATTTTTTGATGCCCATCCTTTTTTACTATACATATTGGGACACCTTGCACTTCCCACCCTCTTTTTATTTCAGCCTCTAGGGTATATTAAAATTTCCATCCTTAACATTTTACATGATTTATGGGCATTGATGCCCATCATCTTTCTCTTGGCTTCTTGATCTCTCATAATTACCATGAGATAACAATCAAGGACATTTTTCATCTTACAAAAAAAAAAA